>MU167333.1:98145-114953 GCA_015951145.1 Cronartium quercuum f. sp. fusiforme G11
GGCAATCAAAATTGCAATTTAACCTATGATGGACAAATTGCACCTCTACCATGATGCTGCACTATGCAAGCCTGTGTATCTGTGTGCTGTCATGCTGGATCCATGCCAAAAGATGGACAACATATGCCCCAATCTCATCACCAAAACTGAAGCACACAACCTTCTCAGTTCTGAATGCAAGCAGCTATGTGGGGACAACCCTTTTCAGTTTCAACATCCAGACCAACCAGGAAGTGAAGGCACCTCTGAAAGCGATCCCTGGGCATTGACTGGGGCTGCCACAGACCCTTTTGACATTCAGGGTGAGGTGAATTCATACCTTACTTCCCCAATTGCATATAAAAATACCCATATACTTGATTGGTGGAGACTTAATGCCACTCAATTCCCTAATCTTGCCATTGCTTCTTGGGCCATCCTTGCTGTTCCTGCAACCAGTCTTCCCAGTGAGTGTGTATTCTCAGCTGGCAGTCAGATCTGTGACAATCTTTGAGGGTCTCTCAAAGCTGGCACCATTGCAGCACAGGTGTGACTTAAATCCTGGCTCAATTTTTTCAATTCTTCTGGTATTTGATCTCTAAATAAACTTTCAAAGCCTGCCTTTCCATTTTTGTTGTTATCCATTATTGTAAGATTGCTGTTATTCAAGAATGGTCTGATTGAAACAATTGTTGTCAAAACTATTTATACATTTTGAGCCTGAGCTTCAAAAGAAAAAAAATGTAAGAATCATTTCAAAAAAGAACAATCCTGAGAATTGTTTCAACAATCCAAATCAAAATTGCTTGTGTTCACCTCACCCTCATGACCAAAATCCTGAAGAGTCAGCTTCCTTTAGGTGGAGGCCCTCTGGGGCTGCCCAGGGCCCAGGGTGCCCTGGGCTTGCCCAGCCCCAGGTGTGAATGTTAGCTACAGCTGATAAAGCATTTGTTGAACACTTTTAAAAAAATGTGTCACTGGGGTTAGGGTAAGGAAGAAACTTGCGGCCTATCCTAAACCTCCCCACCAGTAGTTCTGGATGACCTAGTAAACCCATCTGCCGAGCCAATCTGCTCAAAACTACCCACCCCTCCTCCCTTTGGAAGGGACAGGCATCAATACACCACCAAGAAAATTGCATTGCATAGAGGCATTCTATGTCACATAGCAGGCCAAGATGCAATGCAATAGGTCTATTTTCCAAGGTAGGGACCTTGAAAAATGGTCCATAGTATCACATGAAGACATGCTATGTTACATAGCAAGCTTCCGTGCAATGAAAATATCTTGGCAGTGATACTGGCTACTTTGCTTGGCCATTTGAAGAATCTCTATGCACTGGTGTTGAAAGTGAGTCTTCTTACCTTTGATCTATATATGTAATATATACTTATATATTTATCCTGATTGACACCCCTTGTTTTCTTTTGAGTTAGACACAAACCAAACCCAGATGATCAAGAAAGCCATTCCGACCAAATTTTCTTCACTTTCTTCAGTCCACCTACACCTCCAGGTGAAGATGATGATTCACCTGATAATGAACAAGACAAAATTGAACAACATCATAAGCTGGAAAGAAGACTGATGGGGTAGGTCAGAAGGTTGATAAAGGAGTACTATTGTATGAATGAGATCAAGAGAATAAGATGATAGTCATGAGAGTAACAAGTTTTATAAAATCAAAATAAACAACTTACAAATGTGGTTTAGCTAGATCAGGGTGACCTATTTAAATATATTAAAACATTGATAAATGTTGAGAATTCTCTCCTTTTTTCTTATAAAATGATACTAATTCAATTTTAAAGACTTACCATCGTAATCATATCTAAGTGATCTGGATGCACAAAAAGTACACATCAAATTATCACCACTACATTGAGATTTTCTACAAGTAAATATACATTCACCATTTGCAATAATTCAACTGATCAATTTTGATTTTGAAAGATATCAAAGTCAGGGCGAGAGTGATGTACCAACAAGTCTCACAAGCAATACTAGCACATGCACCTACTTTAATTTGCTTTGGGGTAGGATTATTGTGAATTGAAGTTGGAGATCTGTGATGATGATGAATCTTCTCTGATGAGTTGTTTGTTTGTATTCTGATATGGTGAACATGTTGATCATATCCTCCTCGGGCGCTTCGATTATTCCATGTAAGAAGTGCTTCTTAACACAAGGAGCTGAAATATTATTTGGGTTAAACTTCACTTGCCTGCCCGTTGTGTTCTTGAGGACCCAATCCCCAGACTGCCAATCAGTGGAGACACAGTGCTGATGGATCCAATCGAGTCCTAATATGACATCAAAATTACTTAAAGGGGCTATCCGGCATTTGGCTGAGAAGTTGAGTCCTGACAACTTGAAGTCGAATTTAGAAAGCTTATCACATTTTTGAGGTTCTCCCCAAACCCCTTGCACTATGGGGGCTTTGGGATTGTCGTATTGTCTTATCTTAAGACGAAGGGCTAATTTCTTGGCCATGTAGCTGGCTTTAGCACCCGTGTCAATTAAAATTTTAATTAGGACTCCGTAGCAATTCAAAACGAAGTCGACTCGTTTACCAGACGAGTGATTGTCCAGAGCTGCCAGGGAGTCGAGAGAATCAGGCTCGGTTCCCCCCAATGACAGAAGTCCGGGCTCGCTGGCCGGTGAGGATGCGGAAGGGGCTGTATTGGTTGGCTGGACTTGGTCACTAGACCTCACCAAAACCTCTAGTTTGGTGACTTTCATAGGCGCTGATGGTACTGTGCCTAATGAGGAGGAATCCCCTATCATTTCCGATCGGGATTCATCCAGGTTCGCATTTATACTAGGGCAGACCTTTGGGAGAGAAGATCTCTTACTTACATCTCTCTCTATTTCACTCTCAATTAAACTTGGTTCACTTTGAACCAAAATATTCTCTCCTTCGGGCTCTTCCCCACTGGTCATTATGACCCGCTCGTCATCACTGAACAGATCTTCCTCTTTATTTGCATTAGACATATTTGAAATAAAAGAAGGAATGATAACAGATGATGAATTGAGAAGATAAGGCGGAGCAGATTGAGCTAAGTCTACTTCGCCTGCCCTTTTGACTCAGAGATATTTCCCCCATAAACTTTCTTCTTGGCAAAATATTCCTTAGTGAGATCTGAGACTGGCTTTGGGCATAGTCTATCATCCATAGTCCCGAAACGGTGGCCATAGTCGTTACAGTTGTAACACTTAAGGTTTTCCATGGTCCGTCCATTAACATCAGGTATTAATCGATTAGAACGCGTTCATTTCTCATGTCCTTCGTCAGACTTGCGTTTCTTGCCTTGAGTCCTCGGTTAGAAAAGTTAAGAGCAGCTCGTGAAGAAGCAAAATTAGCGTCTGAGAAACGAGCTGCCGAGAATAAAACAAGGTTCGATTCTCAATTTGACCCAGGTGAAGACGGCAAAGTTAAATCTGTTTTGACCGTCTACAAAATTGCTGACCGGGTAAAGTTAAGGAATGAGAGTCATACCAAGGGAGAGCCTCATTGGTTTGGCCCCTTTGAAATCTTCGACTCTCTGGGAAAGAACGTTTACACATTAGTAAACCCGGACGGGTCCTTGTTCCCTCACCCTATCAGTGGCAACAGACTAAAAACCGTAAATGTAAAAGACATCAGTTTAGGTAAACCTTGGGCCCTGCCTCCACGGCTACTCCAAGAAATAAGAAGGTCAGACTTAAAACTTTCTAAAGATTTGTCGAAGAAGTTGTCTAAACTAACTAATGTACAACAAGCAATAGTACCAAAAATTAAGATAGTGGGACACTTTGCTCAAAAAGGGAGTACGTCTGCGGTCTAGGAATCCCGCCAAATTTAAGACGGGGGTGGTGTAGCAGGGCTACTATTCAGAACTTACGCTCTATGCCATTTTCTTACATAAGTTACCTTAAGTCTCTTAAAATTAATCATTCTCTTATTATTTCGGGGTTTTCTTCCCTTCGTCGTCTTATGCTCATGACTCTACGGAATGGCTTGTCATCGTAGTTCGCTTTTAAATCTCTCTGTTCCTTTTCTTTGTCAGCTGGACTAGTGCACTCGCAACCCGCCCTTTCTGATAATTGTTTCCGTCTTCGAAAGATCGTCCAGCCTTTTCACATCTCTATAAATGGAGCTCTGTTATTGTACTTTCAGGAGGAGGAATCAGATTCATTATTCTCATTTTTCGGATATTATCTTTTGTTTTCTTTACAATCTTTATAACTCTCATAACTTTCAGCTCTCCCATAATTCTTGGCCTTTTATTTTTCATCAATCATTTAAATCTAAACCATAATCTTGCTCTTTGAGCCTAGTTTTCGCCTTCTCAATCATTTCACAACCTTGCGACTCGTCCTACTCGTCCCAAGGGTATCTGTTCCCTCCTTTCAAGCATCCACTTTAAAGACCTCTAAGTGTGTACAGTTTCCTTAAGTCGGTCACTGTTACATATGTGTACCTATCTGGTTTCAGTCTATGGGACTGCTATGCAGTCCTCAGGGCTGACAGGCATGGAATTAAAGGGTTATGGAGTTATGACTGCATATGATTTTCTTTACCCTGCTATAAAGGAAAGCTTTTTTTTTTTAAGAAAAAAAAAAAAACCTCTTTCAACAATTTATTTGACAAAACATAACCCGTTCAACTCTTTTTTTTGATTAACCATTCATATGAAAAAATGCTGTGTTAGTTTTTTTTTTTTTTTTTTGAGTGACATGTTTAATCCAACTACTGAGCTTATCTTCTATCTTACTAAAAAAAGTATATAGGAAACCACTTCCCACAAATGTCTAACAAAAAAAGAAAAACAACAACAACAGAAGATATATGAGATAACAGGTAATTTTTAGTACATCATCATTAATTGCCAGATTGGAAAAAAAAAGAAGAAGAAAAAAAAAATGAACCAAGAAGAACTTGAGACTAGGTTTTTCTTGGAATGAAAAGTCCGCATTCAGATTTTTCTATCATTTCATATACATATTCAAGACTATCATTTTGTTGTAGCAAATGATCTTGAAGATTCGCAGGTGATAGTGGTTCGATCGACCTCACAACTTCTTCGTGGGTTCGAACGACGTCTTGTGAAAAGATTTCGGGTGAAAGAACGATTAGGTGAAAACTCAAGCCAATAGGTAGGACTATTACTCAAACTAGGATCTATACATCCTGATTGGCGGTAGTTTTTAGAGGCTTTGAGGTAACGAATAAAGATTAAAGTAGTCGAAACCGAGAGGAAAAGAGATCCTATAGAAGGTAAAAAAGTTTGTCCACGAATTTCTGCTCGACTTGTGAACAAATTGTTATCATCAGGTGATAGATTGGTTTCAAGATTGAGCAAGATCGTGATCGTGGCCGCAAATACACCTAAAGTGGTTATCCAAGCTATGACAAAGCACCCCATGGCGTATCGCCACATTCGAAAGTTGGAAGAAAGGGATAAGATGATTCCTATACTAGCAAAGACAGCCGCTGTAGGAAGGAATTACGAACAAGCATTAGCTACATGATCTCTATTCAGCTATCAAAGCTGGTGATGTATCTTCTCCTATTTATTTCGAGGACATTTCCATTCTTTCATTCGGCTTGCAATACAAGTAGTGAAGCCAGTCATAATCAATTTTTTTCAACTCACCGCAAGGGTACCACAAAAAGATCATAGTTTGATTCCAGTTCAAGCCGCCAGAGGTACCAGGGACGACTTCGGAAAATTGAAAGGAATAAGCAGGTTGAACGGGTGTACAGACAGATTTGGTTACAATTCGATGTCTTGTTGAATTGGGTGTGATGGAATGGTAAACGCAAACGCCCCAGAGACCAACGTAGAGTTCGATCTGGTTATAGTCGGGAAGTTGAACAAGACCGTACCATAGAGACAGTTGATCGTATAATGGGGCGGTCAAAATTGGAATTAACCTGTGAGGATTTCGAATTGACCAATGTTTAGAAATCAGAATTCCAAAGTAAATCAAAAACGACGTTAAAGCTCATCAATTAACTCGATAGGCCAAAGTCCATCAAAGGAAAGAAGGAAAATCACATCACTAATTGATTACTAACAAGCAGATTATGGCCAGAATTGCAAAAAGTATTCCTAAGAATGCAGAGACGTTGACAAGAACTGGTGTTGGTTGAATTATTTTCATAATGAAACGGAGTGAGGGGAGGTGAGAAGATAGGAAAGGATAAACTCAAAATCCAAGGACATAAATTTGTGCTATCAGAGCGCTTCCTGATATGCGATCCAAAATTCCAAAAAATAAAAAAGTTTTACAGATCGATGGTCCCAATCAAAGCGAGGGTGAAAGCTGGGAAAGGTACTGACAGTGCATATACATCCGCGCTAATCAAGCCACACCAGGGTGACAGTTTGGCATGGGATTTGAGCACCAATGGGAGTCTTCCTTATTTTGAGTCTCATTCAGACACCTGCATTTATTTAGATATGCCCATCGAAAAAAAAAAAAAAAAAAGAATTCCGTACAACTCACACGGTATTGAAGCCGACGAACCAAGCAAAAGACCTCCAGCCGGGTGTGGATGAGAAGGGTCACTTTGTGAAGAGGCACATGTCTGTCATACACCCATATCCATAGTGTATACCATACGATTTCTTTTCCTTTCTCCTCATAATCACACACAAAGCTTCTTTTCCTTTCGTTTCCACCAATTTCGACTCTATTAGTCCTTTACTCTCAACCTAGTGCTGCATGTCAAACCTGCTTGAAAACAAAACTTATCAAAGTCTCACGCTTTTGACCAATCCAGTCGGAGCTGATTTGACCGAGCACAGCCGTGCACCCACACCGAGACAATCGGAGCGGGAGTATTCTGTTCCTGGCGGATTTGTGGCGTCTCATACGATGTCGTACCACATTGTCAACGCCACAAACGTGTTCCGGTCCGAGGTGACTCCGACTGGCTCAGTCGAAAGCGTGGGACTTTGATAAGTTGACGAAATTCAAGTTCATGAGATCCCCCTATGCTCATGCCTGGAACCTGGGAAAATGTTGGTCCACCGATCAAGTAAACAAACCTCAAAGTGACTATGTATATAAATAAACATGTCCGGATGACCGTGTGCAACCCGATACAATAAGGCTGCCATTGGACAGTTCTATCCACAGGCAGTGTACTACACGCAGAACCTGCAATGATCTTCTTGAGGGCTTGAACGGTGAGGCAGGGGTAAAAGGCAGGATGGGAGGTATGATTCGGACGAAAACCCAAGTTCGTTCAAGGAGGTCAAAAAGATGTTGGCCTGATTGAAAGATAGGACACTGATGAATAGCAGAGTTGTGTGAACAGAGCAGATCAAGTTGTTCAAAACACACACAGTTTTCAGACAGTCATGAGTCTTCCACACAAGCTCATACTCATCAAGCAATCAGCCGTTCTTTGAATCCGCGGCAAAGGCCAAGTTGTAAAAGACCGAAAATATTCGAGGCTTGGACCAGGAGCAAAAGAATACATGCATCGGAGAGATTGGAAATGAAAGATGATAGGGCGGGATACTATGCAACGATACAAGGATGAGGTAACGACCAACACACACCACACAAAAGGAGAATACAATCCACGTGTCTCTTAGCTCTCTTAATTCTTACATCACACACAAGACCCAAAGAAGTAACATAGAGCGCTCAGATGCCCGAGAAACGTTCGGGCATAAGCACAGGCGCCAAAAGCGTCCAGGCGTACAGGACCATACACACCCAACTGCTGATGATTCGCATCCACATCGTTACCGTGCTCCGGCCGATCTTCACCGGCGTCGCTAGCTCACCTGAACGACCATCTTCTTGGGCATGAGTGACAATATTCCTGTTTTGAACAAAATCACATAAATCAAAACCTCAGCTTAACCGACTCGTTTGTCGAGCGTGAAGTAATTTAAAACAAACTTACCAATGTGTCAGGAGCATGGCCACATACATAGTGGCGAGGACGAAAATAAAGTGGAAAGATGAGTAGTGGTACCGGACCCTGATCTTCTCGTCATCCTTCTCGTTATTAGAGCTTGTCTGCTCTTCGTTATCATCCTCCTCCTCTTCCTGTAAAGCACTCTCTGGTAAAGAGCCCTCAGCAATAGCAGCCTGTAAGGCCTGAATTCGGAGTGGGTCCTTCTTCTTTGGCTGACGTGTGATTGGCGCTGGCTCTGAATCTTGTAGGGCAACGTAGCCTGTCTCGTGATCGTTCATCATACCGGTGAATTCGAAGGAGCGAGTGCCAGCACGAAAGGTAGTATAGGCGACCGCGATGAGCGTCATGATCGCCCCGAGTACTACCATCGATGTCTCAGTGCCTTCCTGAAGCTTAGTGAGCGGGTTACAGCGGCTGTCACCGTCGTCGTGATTGGCTACAGCAGAAGTGACGAGCTGGGTGCAGTAAAGTACCACCACACCTGATTGAATGATGCCTGAGCTTGGGTTAGCATCCCGAACGGCTGGGTGAACGGAGATGGCAGTGACGATGAGAGCGAGGGCGAGGTTGAAGAGAATGAAGAAACGATTGAGACCGCATCCACTGACGCCAAAAAAGGCGAGGTCAACAACGCTTAGACCAATACTGAGGAGATGCATAGAGAGTGTGACAGTGATGAGGGTGTAACCCCAAGCTTTCGCACGCCAGCCAGACTGATCCGTCGATGCTTCAATTTCGCGTAAGACGTAATCCCCAAAGACGTAGGCAAAGTCGACGAGCAGGACGAGACCAAAGAAGATGAAGATGATCGATCCGAGCCAAGCTACGTATCGCGAGTAGAACATGAAGAAACCATTGGGGATGGAAAAGGTGGCGAAGACGAGTAGGATCCATATGAGCACCTTCGGGCCCCACCAACCATTCTGCACGACGGCCATCTTCTGGCGCGTGCTGGTGACACCGACGAGGAGGACGGCTAAGACAGCGTGGAAGAGAGTGAGGGCAAAGCAGATCCGGTGGACGGCTAATACGCCGTAGCAGGTGTCTTCAGTGCAGCTGGGTAAAAGTGAATAGTAATGAGCGAATTGAGAGGAGAACGAGAGAAGAAGGTGACGGACCTCATTTTGATGTAATCATAGCTCCAGCTCTCTAATTTGCGGATCGCAAAGGGAGTCAACATGATCCATGCAAACAGACTGTTCAAGATCAAGATAAGGCAGTAGGCCACTCGGGTAGCAATCGAAGACGAGAAGTTGCACGACTTGCAAAAAGCTGAAGCGGCCTGTGAGGTGCAAAAGAAGACCAATCCGCTGAGACAGCTGACTCTGAAGGTCGGAAGAGAAGGCAAGTTGAGTGAGCGAGTTGTCCATTAGAGGTTATATTTGATGTTCTTACCCGAGAGTGGAAACCAGTCCACCTACGCTGCCGAGAAGTGGAATCGAAAGAAGTGCGCCCATGATATGAGAGGATGATGTTGATGGGTGAGGATGATGTTGATGAGAGGCAAGACTTGGGTACGAGTTGGACTGAATTACCTGGGGAGTGCGTGCACGTTCCCGCAATTAGCATCACAGTGCTGCACCCGGCTACCTGACCGAGTCAGTTTTCAAGTCTAGCTCGTTTCGTCTCCTACGGCATCAAGAAGCACCACCTTCGAGGATGCCCATGCAAGTAAGCAGAGCGCTTTCAGAAAGCGGCCAGAGAAGGTAACCTCAAAGTGTGAGCTAGAGCAAGGACTGAAATACGTACACTTTGTTGACTTGAGCCAGACAGTAACAGGACACTGACTCAATAACCAGCATATTCAGAATATAGTGACGAGAACATCGAAACTCGATCAGTTTTTATCTTCGGACACAAGGCTTTCTTTGGGAAGCTTATACTGATTCCCTTTATTTCGAAAGTAATTGAAATTCACAAACATCCTCGTAACCGATAAATCCTTCGGATGAAGAAAGTCTTTGAACATTCTCAAAGGCTGAATGTCTTGTGTCTACATATTCACCTTTCTCATGTTGCGTAACCGATCACATGAGGTTGAGATGAATTGAAGCCAGCTGTCCAAATCCAGCAATCCGCCCCGGAGCCTTTTCAAGTTTTACCGCCGCTGGGAACAGGTAATGGTCTGCATTTCAAAGACCGTGTGTGCCTTATCCGGAAAACAAGTCCGAAAAACTGTGGGTTTTTTTTGTTTGTTTGAATAACTTCCCTGAGTAGGAGAAGGCTCACTAAGTATGTTGTGAAATTCAGTCATCCAATGTTCGTGAATAAAACTACCGTTTGGTTCTGGTGTGCCTCGTTAATAAATTGGGTTCTTATCGTGTTTGTTTGATGATCACAATATCGAAGTGATCACAATCAAACTAGGCCTGACTTTTCAGATCTATGATCATGAATGACATCGGTGAAAAGAACCACAATTATTTTGAAAGAACCCCGATTCGTGCTTTTATGGGGAACCATAAGCATCAAACCCTTATACTCACAATAATGGTCATCGGAACTGATGGAATTGATGAAAAAGCCCATGTATAAGCAGTAAAAAAGCTCAAAGGATAAGCAATTCCTTCGAATCGTGAGCTAAAGTGGGAACGGATACATAAACATTTGATCAACACCTCATTCATCCCGTTTTCTCTCTTCATCATTTTTTTGTTTGTGTTTTTAAATTTCTCCTTTTTTTATCGTTCAAGCCTTCATCAATTTAGCAGAAGCACCAACACTAACACTCTTTACTTTCAAAGCCTTAACCAACTTCGAAAACTAGTAGTTTTATCATTTCAGTTCTGAGAACTGCAACACTCGATACATTCTACCATCGTGTTTTTTCTCCCTACCAATCAACTCATCTCCTAAACCAGTTTTTTTTTTAAAAAAAAAAAGGAAAAGGACATCGATGGACGGCTTTTCTGATCCTTTTGTGGGTGACCCTGATCTCACGTAAGTCCCCATTCCGGTTTAGGAAATTTTCTTAGTTCGGTCTTACTACCACTTGACCCTTACTAACTCGTTGTCGTTCCTTCTCTCGCTGGATTATCGTATACTACAGTCTAACTGAAAAACAGACTTTAAGCCAAGAAGACTGGCTCTTACAGGTCTTATCCGAAGTTTCTCCGGTCTCAGACACTGCCTATGCACAGCCTTTCAGTGGACTTGACAATCTCCTTCCCCAGTCGGGACTTAAGCCAATTCCGGAGACCAGCTCTTTGAGTGCCTCCTCAGAACTATCTTCTCTCCAGGATGCTCCCCCAGCGCTTAGCACCCGCTCGGCGACCTCAAAGCGGACTAGTACCAGTAGTAGCACGAGCCTACGCAAGTTAAAGAAATCCTCGCATCACGATCCCGATGAGCCAGTCGAAGTAATCCCTCGACGTTTTTTTCCCCCCACTGGAACGCGAAAGCAACACCGGAGTGGATTCAGACAGGTACCAGACCCGAATGGGATCGTGAAGAAAGGAAGACCATCCAAGAAGGCATACAAAGAGGGTGGAGTGGGTATTGACATGTATGTGCACAAGAAGATTCTCTTACCCGCTAACAAGGATGAAGTGCCGGAGATGCCAAAGTCAAAGTCAAAGCCGAGGTTGAAATCGACGTCCAAGTCGGAGTCAAGCATAGCCGTCGACAATTCGGAGAACGGCGCGAGGAGTGGATCATCAGTGGTTTATCAGGCCCCTGCTCCGATAGAATTGGCCACTCTCCCTCATCCGGCTGCACCTCAGTTCAACAACAACTTCAACCTCGCACAACCGCTTATGCCAGGGAGGAACCAAGGCATGACTGGCACCGAATACAGCTCCTGGAACGCCCCAAACTTTAACTGGAGCTTGAGTCAACCTCCTCAAGCCGCTGACCCAATTATTCCGCCCGGTGCAGGCTATGGACAGCAATCATCTTATCTCTCAGTTCCTTTCAACTCTTCCTACGCTTCCACTTACTCTTCTCCTGGGTTTGATCCTCTAGCGCTTGGGCCGATTCAGCCCGATCTGGCTTCCTACTCGCTCCAGAATGGACAGATTTCTCACTCAAACCAGGGTGGTAGCTCTGTCGGAGATTACTCTAGCTTCAGCATGAATTCTGATTCGCTTTCTACGGGTATGAATAGCGTTGGTACGATTGACTATGGAGCTATCCCACTTTCTACCCAAGCCTCTTCCATTGGCGCTCCTGGGTCAAGTGTGGGGATGAGCGCGCAATCGACTGGAATAGATTATGGATCATTACCACCATTGAATCAGTATGGTCTCTCAAGCACCTTGGATCCTAACTCATCGGATATGAATAGTGTTGGTACGATTGACTATGGATCTCTTCCACTTTCTACCCAAGCCTCTTCCATTGGCGCTCCTGGGTCAAGTGTGGGGATGAGCGCGCAATCGACTGGAATAGATTATGGATCATTACCACCATTGAATCAGTATGGTCTCTCAAGCACCTTGGATCCTAACTCATCGGATATGAATAGTGTTGGTACGATTGACTATGGATCTCTTCCACTTTCTACCCAAGCCTCTTCCATTGGCGCTCCTGGGTCAAGTGTGGGGATGAGCGCGCAATCGACTGGAATAGATTATGGATCATTACCACCATTGAATCAGTATGGGTCTCTCAAGCACCTTGGATCCTAACTCATCGAATATGAATAGCGTTAATACGATTGACTATGGATCTCTTCCACTTTCAACCCAAGCCTCTTCCTTTGGCGCTCCTGAGTCAAGTGTGGGAATGAGCGAGCAATCGAGTGGAATGGACTTTGGTTCACGTCCTCAATTGTATCAGCACGGTTCACCAAACACATTTGCATTTGATCCCACTTATGAAGGGCTATTTCCTCAGCAGCAGTTCTAAAAGATTCCATGTCGGAAATACCTAGCAACGAAACCAAGTCGTTTGTTCTCATCCCTCCTTTCTTTCTTTCTCTCGCCTGTATCTACTCCTCATCCTTATTTTATTTTATTTTTCTTGCTGTTTTCTCTGGATTGGTTGCATTATCTCTCATTTAATCTCAAAATGGAAACCTTTTGGTGTCTACTGCGGCGTCTTGTTTTGTTTCAGCACGTTATGAAAGTTGACATACATTGTAAATAAGCATCTATTATGTATATACTCATGCCATAAAAAAATAAAAATAAAAATAAATGAAAAAAATAATGATAATGATAACTATGCCTGACTTCTTGTGTCTATATTGTGGCGTGTTATCTTATAAACTTTGTCCACTCCATCTCTTCATCTAATAAACCGCTTGTGTCTTTAAGATTTTTTTTTTTTTTTTGAAAAAAAAAGGTAAGAAAAACATTGAGGTATCCAAGCTGATATAAAAAATAAAAAAAAAAAAAAAAAAATGAGGAGGAGGAAAGCGGGGGGGGAAGCAATTATTTTTCCTACCATCTGAAGTGATTAGATGTGTAATGTCCTTTACAGTCTGATGCGAACTTGTTTTTTATTTTTTGAAATTAAAAAAGAAAAAAAAGAAATCAAGCAGATTTTAAATCTCCCAAGAATATTTTTTTGTTTTTTTGGGGGGAGGGGGTGGAGATGCTTTTCAAGTAAAAATGAATAATATACCGTATAAATAAAAAAAATAAAACCTTGTTTTGGTCAAAAAGTATTACCAAATCCGAGGATTTGTGTAAGAACATGGTTTACAAATCGGAGTAACCTCGAGGAGGTCAGACGACAACCATCCTTTTTGTTATTTTGACTATAAGCATTTTTTTATTTTATTTATTTTATTTTTTTAGAGCTCCTCTTGTGGTTTTTGTGAGGTACTATTATGATGAACCTTCAATTGATTGCGTTTGCGGTCAGTAATTGTGTGCGTAGACCATGGCTCGAAGCGAAGCATGGGTGATTTTGGTATATATTTTATAAATGGGAGGCTCTGTTCACATGCGCTGTTTGGCCTCAAACTCGAACGTCCCCCTCGCCTTTTACTAGGGAGACCCGGGGGTCAAGCAGGTTATCGCATGAATCCTATCTTTGAGACCCACTCTGTGGGAAAGCCTTTTTGCGTGGCTAGCCAGCGCGCTTCCTGTTTTAATGTATTTATTTTTTTCATTTTTTTTTGCAGTAACACGTTTTCTACGACAAAGACCTAACATATCATGAAGACAGCCTCCTTGAACCGCTCGGGGACCGAGACAAGCGGAGAGCGTTGACACTTTGCAACAACCAAGCTAATTGTGTGTTATGAAACAGCTGACAAGGAAGTTGTGAGAGTGGACGAGACCAAACGAAAGTGAGGAGGGATGAGACACGATCGAGTGAGTGCAGAGTGATACAGATAGCCCTGGACGAGGATCAAGTGAGGACCGACTTCAACCATCAGCACTTGTACCACCATCTCATTGACTTTTCCTCAGCCATGCCCGTCACACGTTCCTCTTCTGCCCTCCGTAGCACCTCAACCGCCAACGCGATCGCCTCTACACCCCAACCAGCACCCCCAACTGAACCGAAGCGTAAGCCGAGCCAAGCCGTCGCTGCTTCCGTGTCCAAGAAACCCAAGCAAACGCATGCGATTGGACCTGAAACGCTTCGATTTCCACCACTACCATCTGTGCCTTGCAAGGCAAAGCAAAGCGCATTCAAGCTTGAAGATGCCAACGCACATCTTATCGCAGTCGACCCACGTTTTGCTAAGCTCTTCGACCAACTCGTCTGCAAGCCCTTTCAGCCTGACCAATTCGAGACCAACCCGAACCCGTTCGAGAGTCTCTGTAAAAGCATCCTCGGTCAACAAGTTAGCTGGCTCGCTGCGAGATCCATCACGCATAAGTTCATCAGATTGTCAATATTATTCCCTTTCTTATCCTCTTTCTTGGTTCGATTTCAAGTTGGTCTCAGTTTGTTAAGAATATCACCATCCCCTCGGGTTGACATGATCTTTCTCTTCTTTTGCGTGTTACAATACGCAGGTTTTTTCCAGAATTACCAGAAAAAGCCGAGTTCCGTGCACCTTCTTTTTCTTTGTACGAGACTGGTCCAGTAATTCAACGTGTTTGTTAATGATCGGCACACGCGCTCTGGGGTTTTGATTTTCTCGCAGTGCAATCATTACAACTCCAAAACCGTTCCCGAGTCCGGCACAGGTCTCAGCCTGCTCGATCGACCGACTCAGGAGCGCAGGCGCGAGTCAGCGGAAGGCAGAGTATCTCCTTGACCTCTCCGCTCGCTTCGTCGACGGTCGGCTTTCATCAGAAAAGTTGTTGGAGATGAATCCCGACCAGATTATGGAGGAGCTTTGTGCTGTGAGGGGCATTGGTCGTTGGACAGTCGAGAGTTAGTGATCTTCACATGGACCAGGACGGAAAGTAAGAATTCCAACAAGTCCAAAGTCACGCCAGCTGAATTTATCGGTCTTGTCTCATGCTTTGATCCGTACGCAGTGTTCTTGATTTTCACCATCAAACATCCCGACATCCTACCCTGCTCCGACCTGGGCATCCAAAAAGGCCTTCTCAGGTGGTACACTTCCACCCTCCCGCCCCCATCTCCGAAGAAGAAGCAGACCCCCAAAACTCCCGAGCCCGAGGGTGAGGTGAAAGTCTTGTGGACTCAGCTCCCGGCCCCCAATCTCCCATCAGGTTCGTCACTGACGATGGCGACGATGAAAGCTCGTTTGGTAAAGCCAATTAAAGTTGGGCTGTATTTAACGCCGAAGGAGATGGGTTCGTTCTTTAGCCAATCTTTTATTCATATTTCCTTTTTACCGTTCCAATCTGACTGTTCCCGTGCGAACATCATCTGCCATGAGGATTGCACGCTGATCTCACTCCGTTCGGTTGCCGAACAGAGGAACTCACCGAACCCTGGAAGCCATTTCGATCGATTGCCGTCTGGTATCTCTGGTCCTTGACCGATAGCCTCGCCGCACCATTATAGATGATCCCAACCGAGTGGAGATTGACGAATTGATTCAAGGAAGCACATTTTTATCTATAAGTAAATTCTTTTAACTGCCTATGTACTCATGTGGCTCCGTATGTACTTGTTCTCTATGATCACTTTGGATTGCCATCTTCCTGATTTTGTTGTTGTAACTTTTAGTTGATGTTGTACTTTAATGTTCAAGTTGGTTTTGATTTGTAATCATTAGTGTCAAGCGGTCCAAAAAAAAAAAAAAAAAAAAAAAAAACCTACAGTTCTAATTTGTCCATTTTTTTTTATCACTGGACATGAGAAAAAACTTGCTACTCCATATTACATGTATGCTTGCTCACATCAATTACCACAACATTTTTTGAGACACATTTTGTTGAATGTAAGAAACTGAGACAATTAATGTCAAATCCTTCCAGGGTTCAAATCATTTAACACAACAGTTGATTTGTTGAGATAGACAAAGGGATTCAAAAAATAAAGAAATCAAATGGCTTAGCTGTGAGTAGTAAGTATGGTGTACAAGTACATATATAACACATAACTAATTTCTTCTTCAGTCACATCAAACATTGTTTTTTTTTTATTTTTTTTTTTTCTTCACACAATGAGTTGCCATATACTCCAAAAGAACCTATGAGATGTTTTGTTTTGTTTTTTTTTTTTTAAAAAAAAAAAAAAAACAGGCATAAGCTATCTAAAAAAAAAATTGACATTGGTGTTTTTGAGCATGTACAATACAATTGACAAAGTCAAGCCAACTTTCTTACTTATATGAAAGTTACTTTTCATATTCACTCAGGTGATTCAAACACACACACATCAATCAGACTATGTGTATACAGTATCAGTGCCTTTCAAAGTCTAAAAAAATTAAATAAGGCTTGCATATAGGATGTTGTTGGTACATACATACAGAGGTAGTTGAGGTACTCTCCTTCATATATATATATATATTCACCACCAGACCATATGTTTATCCTGGGTAAAAACCCACCAGTATCATATCAAAATT
>MU167333.1:118470-131594 GCA_015951145.1 Cronartium quercuum f. sp. fusiforme G11
AAAAAAAAAAAAAAAAAAAACCTATGAGGCACCAAATTCTTACAAAATCAGGTAGTATGAAGGCTTGTTTGTTTAATATGCCAAAGAAAAATCTCATTATGAATCATATTATGAATCACAACATGTTCGATTTTGCTAATAGATATGTTTTACACGCAAAAAAATAAAATAGTGCATTCTGAAAAAAGCGCACTCTAATACAAGAGACATGTAGTTCTGGTGCTGCTCTTTGCGCATCCATAAAAGAACAACAACAACAATTGGGAGGAAATGTAAGAAAAAATAAAGATGATAATAACGCAAGGGCTTCGCGGTGAATCAATAACGCATACCTGGAATAAGTGATCGGCGGAATCCCCAAAAATCAAATAAAAGCAAGTTAATAAAAGAATGGAACATCATATTGATATCCAAACCTCATTCTAAAAAAAAAAAAATAAGATAGCCTAGAACGGACCTGCAGCCAATCCCTCTTCGTATGCCTCTTCCTCTCTTTCCTCTTCGCGTCGTTCGTGTTCGTTCCATTCATGGGAAGCGAACGCACCAAGAGCTAATAGGTGATCATAAACTCAGTCAATCTTGCACCTCAAAAGTTCAAAATAAATTGGCTCCAAATCACATACCTAAGCCACCGAGCGCCCCTAATCCTACACCTAGCATACCTGACTTTGGTTTCTTTGATGAATTCACAGCTGGCGCTGAAGTTGAGGGTCCTCTTTGATTAGAGACATCATAGCCTCCTGCCGGATACTGTGAACCTGACGAGGCCGGCCCGAGGTTAGCTGGTGGCGGTTGGGAAGGTGATCCATACGAGGTGGGCTGTCCACTAGGGGGTGGACCATATGGATTGGGTGGTCCACTGGGCGGTGGACCATATTGATTAGGAGGAGGTCCACTGGGCGGTGGACCATATTGATTAGGAGGAGGTCCACTAGGTGGTGGACCATATTGATTAGGAGGAGGTCCACTGGGCGGTGGACCATATTGGTTAGGAGGAGGTCCACTGGGCGGTGGACCATATTGGTTAGGAGGAAGTCCAGTAGGCGGTGGACCATACTGATTAGGATAAGGTCCACTGGGCGGTGGACCATACTGATTAGGAGAAGGTCCAGTCGGTGGTGGGCCGTATTGATTGGGGGGAGGTCCACTTGGTGGCTGACCATACTGATTGGGAGGAGGTCCATTGGGCGGTGGGCCATACTGATTAGGAGGAGGTCCATTGGGCGGTGGGCCATATTGATTGCCATATTGGTTCGGAGGTGGTCCGTTTGGCGGAGGTCCATATTGATTAGGGAGTCCGCTCGGTAGTGGGCCAAACTGGTTACCATATTGGTTGGAAGGAGGGGCTGTCGTTGGCGCAGCATATTGGTTCGCAGCAGGCCCTTTAAAACAAAAGACGTTCAAAAAAGCTGATGATGGACACAGTTCAATGAGATTTGGTTGGCATACCTTGTGCATCACGATTACCGTCGAAAGCGCCAGCTTTCTGATCGTTCAGATGTGACGAGCCATTAGCAATTGAAGCCGTAGGCTCAGTAGCACTGTAGCCTGGCGGACCAACGTTTGTCGGTGGGCCTGGGGGAGGGGCGTGACCGGAGGGTGGACCGGGTGGAGGTCCGTAGTTAGTTTGCGCAGGATGGGTCCATTGCGACTGAGCCGGATGGACGTTTGTGTTCACATAGAACCACGCATTGTGGTGAGAATTGTATTCTTTGATCCTAAAATCAGGCAGTGTAGTTCCGGGGTACTTGTGAGAATTAAAACTGTCGATTTGATCCAAGAAATAGATGACTTACCAACCAGGAGGTAAAGGTGGTCCTGAATTGGGACCAGAGGATGAGGAAGGTTGATAGCCCTGACCGACCGGATCAGTATAGCTTGGCTGTTGGGGCTGAGGAAAGCCAGCCTGATATGGAGCGTTGTAGGCCATGATTGGTACCGAAGGAGATGGGTGAAAGAGGATAGTGTTTTGATGATTGTGGATGGGATCGAAGGAGAGGAAGTCAAACGTTGAGAACTCGAATATAATTTAATTATCTCAACCCATTTAATTTTGTAGTTAGTCAAACCAGTGACCATATATTTATAATTAGAACAAATCAATCTCAATCGGTCCAGTTCGAGTTCATACATTCTCATCAACCCTCAACCGCGCGCTCGACCTTCATTCGTCCTGTCCAGATTCATCCGAGCTCGTTGGACTACCACAGATGTGACAGCCATACCAGCAATAATCACCGTTATCAGTTGTTATAGCTATCCAAAGCATTCAGTTATTCTCAAGACCTGTTTCTGCTCAAGAGTGAATCCTCTGTTTAACTCTTAGTTTCTCTGACGGTGGGTGTTTGGGAAGGAGAATACAATTACTACCCTATTTGCAAATGCTTCTGAATAAGGTATGGATCACCAAACTTAATAAAGTATCCTTGCCACAAGCTCACTCAAACAGGACCGTGAGCCTGAAAGGTATATGGATGGGCTGCAAGAAAAATTTGGCAAGTCTGTCAGTCAATTTTTAGTAGTTGCAAAGGTACATAATAGTTCAATAGATGAGTACTATAATTCATAGTAATTAGTTCTTGTAGAGTTACAACTGCACAAAAATACTGGGCATTTGGCTCAAAAAGCCAAGGTAGGTTCTATAGGAAGGCATATCTCATGCTGTGGAATAAGCTTATCTCTCCTCAAAAAATATTGAAGAATGAAAACATAGCCAAAGTTATAAGATTATTCATCTTATTTTAACTGTCATAGTATTTCTATAGATTTATCAAGTGAAAAAAAAAAAAAAAAACAGAATGTTATTTTTTTATTGTTTCAAACAAACAACCATGATCTTCCTTTCAGGCTATCCTAGCACATTTAGTAATTGATTACTTGGTCTATGAGGTTTTTAGGAATTATGAACTTCTTTGGCCAATTTTTTTTTTTTAAAGAAAGATTTCATAATGTCATCAGTCTGTGAAGTCATCCCCTTTGATCATTGTCATTGTCAGCCATAAGGCCTGATCAGCAGTCCCATAGGCTTCAGGTAATGTAATCACACATAGTAAACAAAAGAAATAGAGATAACACATAGTGTAACATATGTATTACATGTGTAATAAGACAGGCACATCTGTGGAAACATAGTGTAACATATGAATTACATGTGTAATATGTAAGTACACTTGTAGGAATGTAATGTAACATATAACTACAGTGTTACACTTGAACCATCAGCCCTGAGGACTGTGTAACAGTCCCAAAGATTGAAACCAGACATGTACATATGGAGAGACATAATGTAACATGTGTGTTACATGTGTAATAAAGATTATAAGTGTAATAAGTAAGTGTAACAATTGAATCACATCTCAGGCTCAGTCTCAAGAGTCATAAGCAGGATTGGAGCCAGGCAGTTGTTGTGCTCAACTGTAGCTCTCCCTGCCAATTAACCCGGTCTCAGACAGACTAGTCCTCCCAAATCCTCTCCTCAGAGGTCAGCTAACTGTAGTCTATACCTGGGTATACCAATTGTAGATTTAGTTTCCAGCCAGGCAGTGGCCTGACAGAAGCTACTCCCTGACAGTCATGCTTTCATTTGTTGTTCTCTATGATCATATTCTTTTGTTAATCAAGGGGTACACAGAGGGAGTGAAGAGAGGTACTTGAGGAAAAGAGGAAAAGGGGTCAAGAACCTAGAAAAGAGTTTGGGGTAAAGTTCTTAATGTAGGTGACAGTATTACTGTTAGTGTACCACTTCCATCGGCACAGACACTAGCATAATAAAGACAGCCTTACACCAAGAGTCAAACCTACATCATTCCTCCACGTAACCCATCCTCTGGTCTCTTTTCTCATCTGCAAAAAAGAGACCATGAGTAAACCCTGCCTTATCCCAATTCACCCCTATTTCTTACCCTATGCATCTGATACCCTGATATAATGTTGTTGAATATCACTGCCAAGATATTTGTATCGGATGGGCCTATCCGATGTTCTATCACCCCAAGATATGCGATGCAGTGTCAGTAGGATTAGGTGCGATGGAATTACTATCGGTATCTAATGCTCTGACACCATATTGCAGTGTAATTCCATCGCACCTAATCCTACTGACACTGCATCGCATATCTTGGGGTGATAGAACATCGGATAGGCCCATCCGATACAGATATCTTGGCAGTGACACATTAATTAGGAGATTAGCTGTGAGTCTCACTTGAAGCTAGTCCAGCCCCTTCAAGATGTCCATCATGCTTGTGCAACCTCAGAATCCCAAGTACTAGTAGGAGACAATCCCTCTCAAATGAGCATAAACATTGAACAATAATTATGGAGTTAGTTTTTTTGTTCCAGCCACTGCCCACATTGGAAACTTTCTGATTTCAAAAACTGAAATATAACAATGGAAAAATGGCAAGTCTCAGCTCAATCTCCACATTTTCCAGAGGTAGAACTTGAATAATGTGTTGATATATTAAATTAGTGCCTACATTATATGTTTCAACAAGCAAGGCACAGCATTCAGAGGAGCTTGAACAAGTTGGAACACTTGAGGAAGAAATGTCCAATTAGTCGAAAATGATACAGTATATGTATGGCATGTCACTACACTTGATATACATGTACACACAAGAATTTTCACACATATGATTCCATATTATGTACCTCAGTAACCACAACAGTATATCTCTACAGTAGTATGCATCCACTCTACACACCCACAAGCTAGCGCATATATCTTATACCTAGGAAGTCTGGCTCTTCTCTTTGCAGGTGTCATTACTCACATACAGTGCATGTTCATGACAAACTGTTGATTGATGTACTTGGACTCTAACCTTGACCACCTCACTGACCTTTCTCACTTAGAATCACTCACTATGTCACCATTATCTAACCTTGCTCATTGCAATGTAATAAAATCAGTGAACCATTACCATACAAAATGGTGAAAAAAGGGTGAAATGGCCATCCACAATTGCTGAATATGAAAACCGGTATTGCATAACAAAGTGAAATTACCACTTAATGAGGTGTGACAGATTGTTTGGTGGGACTGGACCAAATCATGAGATTGGCTGCTGATCTCAAATCAATCCAAGTCTGAGCATAGATCAAAAGCTTTTTTTCTACCATCAATCAGAAGTAGACCATGCATAAGGCTCCCACTAGCTTCCACACAAATTGAGGAGTTCCAGCCTGCTCCAGCTGGCCTGCGGGTGTGCTCAGCCCGATCCGGCCCGAGTTCCGGCCGGGTCAAAAAGGCGGGTCGGAGCCTCCGGCGTGTCTTAATACATACCAGTTGAGTCAAGTTGAGAGGCCCAGAGCGTCTCAACAGTTCTCATCCTGATTCTTGATCATCGGCCGTACAAATACACAAACAACATTCTTCTAGCCATCATTGGCTCTAAACGCAAGATGGTCTTGGCTGCAGTGGGTCAAATTTGCAGGCTAGTCGGTTGTCTTGTTTTGCTTGGGTACAACTGTTGGCCATGAAACAGGCAGGGCGTTGAGCAAAGTCGAAATCTCGAGGCTGGTTGAATAGACAGAACCTGAAGGGATTGAACTTTGTCAAACTCAAAAGTCCTGTCTCACATGCCAACTGGCCTTTATTGCCTGCTCTTATGCTGTTTTCTGAACGTTCTTTTGTTCGGCTTTCGGACCAACAGTAGGTTGAACATGCGAGACAATTTACGTCGATGTGAATCCATCATTCAGCGTTCAACCGGCTTGGGGGCTCGCGTCAGTTTTAGCACCATTGACATTCATACCAAAGCCTGGGGGCGCTTCTCAAGCCTACACATCTTTTGATCATTCATTGATGGGTTCTCGCGTGTTTTGAATACTTAGATGGTGTTTCTACCTGAAGCCTCAGACTTCATTGGCCCCCCTTCAAGTTATCCGTCTTTGACTACAACCTTAGAAGAAAGCGTGTTTGTTAAAGGGATTCGCTCAGCCGCTAAGACTAACGACTGCTGGGTATCCGTCGGAGTTCACGAAAAGGTGAGTTCCCTAAATAAACATAACTTGGATCGGGTCAGAAAAAAAAAAAAAAAAGCAAAAAAACAACTCTCGGGCCTATCTACCTTCAGCCGCATCTGACTATCTGATCACGCGAACTATTTTGTTCGTAATGATTCTTTCACCACTGACCTGATTTGGCCGCCTAAAAGAGCGAAGATCCTCAAAGGTGCTACAATACTGCCATCATCATCTCAAATCAAGGTGAAATCCAGCAAGCCTACCGCAAGCTACATTTGTTTGACATTGTCAGTACCTAGGTTATAGAAAAAAAAAAACTTCCCAAATTAAGGGATTCAAGTTCATCCAAACTCATACCACTTTCCCTGATCAAATTTTTAAAAAGGACTTGGATCGTGACACAATTTCCAATGAATCAAAATTTATATCCCCAGGTCAAGATTTTAAAATTCCGCTATCGACACCTGTTGGAAAAGGTTTTTTGAAAAAAAGAAATTATCACTCTTTTACCCTTTTTCCGACCTTCCCCCTTTTTTGGGGGGGACAATGTACTGATGCATGTCTCGACTTTTTTTATTTTTTTTTAGTCGGACAATTAATTTGTTATGATATCAGGTAGGTAACTATTCACACAAACACACACACATCTGTGTAGTCTCTGGCGTGTTACTCATAGATATTCTTGGGCCTCAGATTTCCTGAAGTTGGAATCATGCACCGACAACATGGTGCAGAAGTGTTAATCTACCCAGTGAGTCGGTTTGCTGCAAAAAAAAATAAAAAAAACATGTCCCTTCCATGAATTACTTTCTTTGATGTTTGCTTGTACTAAATGTACCACACCTTGAGGGGCTCTGAAAATCTTCCGCAAAGTTTGAATGGTTGGAGTTGATTCTCATTTCCCATAGTCTGCATTCATGCCTAAAACAGGTGAAGCCCATTGGGAAATTTTACTTCGTGCCCGTGCCATAGAAAATCAAGTGAGTTTTTTTTTTTTTTTTTTTTTTTTTTTTTTTGCTTGGACAGCTTTCTACTCCAATCTATGACAAAAGTTCTAGAGTACCTTGATGGGATATTGATACGAAAAATCTTATACCACTATCAGTGCTTTGTTTTCGGAGCGGCTCAGGTTGGATCCCACTCCGAAAATCCACCAAGACATTCGTGGGGACATGCAATGATTGTAGATCCTTGGGGGACCGTCATTGCTCGGGTACCTGGTCGGGATTCCTCTAAAGCTGTCTCAGGAGCGAAAGCCGAATTAGAAAAAGATGAATCTACCACAAGCTTCGCTTTGGCCGACATTGATTTGAAGGTCATGCATGAGCTAAGGAGCTCGATGCCGGTGTTGGCACATCGCAGAAATGACGTTTACCCGAAATTAGATTGAAGGCTCGCTGGGACTTCATTCTTTTCCGGCTGGTGGTAATAAAGCTTTCGTTTACATTTCTCTTAAAGGCCTTAAAATGCTTTGATCTACTTCATGTTAAGAGAATTCAGCCGCTTCATATGCTCAATAACATCTGTACATATGTTGTGTTTTCCTTGAAGATGTATCTTCCATTAAAAAAACATGGGGCGCGGGACATCAATCAATAGTATCTCTATTTCAACTTTCAACTTGATTTCCTGCAAGCCAAAGCATCATCAGCAGCCATACCGTGGTCCCACTCCAGAATTGCAGATGCAAAAGGATGCAACTCATGGGAATGATGTAACATCCATCGGGGAAGGATAGGGATATGTACTTTGGGAGGGACTGATTGGGGTGAGCAAGCTGGGTGACACTTTCCACGCCTTTTTTTTTTCTACGCGCCACATGTTGTTGGTGGCACAGCAGTATAGTACAGGGTGTTTTTTATTGCTTGGTGTTTCATTGGACCCTTTCGGCTATGAAACATTATTTATATTTTCAAGCACCTAGAAAAAACCCTTTTGCTGTGTCAGGGAAAAGGTTACTTGTTAGCTGTTTCGCCTGATTTACAAGGCAATAGAGGGCTGATTTGGTGACGCTAAATGATAGTGGGGGGGGTTCAATCTCTCGGTTGGAGCCTGTTTTTTAGACTTGTCTTTGTTGGTATGGTTGCCCATAGCCACTCTACACGTCAGTGCCATCCTATCCTCATCCATCACTAGACGGGGATGGGAAACAGTGAAGGATAGATATGCGAGTGTAATAACATCTCCCATGGATACTAAATAGTCAGAGCGGACAAATTCTTCTGAGGAAATCCCCCTCTTCCGATCCCTCAAACAAAAAAAAAAATGGGGCTGAAGCTTCCCTTGACAGGAAAGTTTGTTCTATGGAGGAAAAGGACCAGCTACACATGCCACAGATGTAGCTCAAAACTGAGACCAAAACCATGGCCTCCATTGCACTCTGGTGGGTATCAGAGTCGGAATCTTGAGGCAATTTTTAGATCAAAGGAGAACAAGTCCCTTCATCCGACCCTCAGATTTATTTGTGTTCAATCAGGAGCAAAAATTTATTGATCAGGAGATTCCGTCCAAAATTCCCCAATCGATCACTTTGGTAAAGGTTTTTAGCTGAAAGCACGCACTACCCAAAAATTCAACTTCTTTTCATTGGTAGAACTCAGTAGCCGGATGCTAGCATCAAGACGTATGAGTCAGAAAACGGATCAGGCCAGATCCAAGCATGTTCCATAAGAGGAAAGGAAGTTTTCCCTTGACCTTTGACCATACCTGGGTGTACACTACCGATTACTGTAATTCGGAGTCTCAATCCTCAAAACCATCAGTACCACTGTTTCTCTCTCATCATTTATTTGTTTTGACTTGCTCAATGAATTGATTGAGAAAGTGAGTTGAGGGACCTCTTCCGATAAAGGTGGACAAAGCCTAATGTCAGATTTTTGGCGTGAGCTCTATCATGGCTTTTCCCAAAAACTCCCTATAAATCAAATCTTACTAATTCAAACTCCTGCCTTGCCAAGAAATGATCCAGAGCCTGTCTCAACTTACCTATTCCTAAAATGACCTCCACCCTTCATCTCATCTGCATCTCACATTTTACTGGAATTGTACTCAGGGCCATAATCAAGAATTCGTCTGGGCCAAGGGGGAAACTCATCTGTATGAGTTGAGTTTTTCCACTTTGGCCCTCAGCTACATACTATCATAGCTTGTGATTTCAACAAGATTCTGAGGAGCTGTGACTCCATGGTATAGGGAAGGGCCATGAACAGGTACTTTCTGGACACAGAGAGACATTGAATTATTAATCAAAGAGTCATTGAGGTGTAGTGATTTTAGGGATAAACCCTGACAGCTCACGCTGTAACTTTGTACAGTAGCGTCCCTTGGAGATGCTTAAATCATTACCGCAAACTACACTAGTCTGTATCTGTATACCGGGTGTTCACCAACAGCTTCCGGTGATCCGACAGTATCTGATGCACTCGAGGCCTGCCCCGAATTCTCCGACCACTTTTACATCTGCTCTGTTTTGACCAAACAAACCATTTCGAATTCGCGCCGGTGACTCACTTCCCCAAGACAAATGGCCAGACGTGATATTCGAGTCGTGTTGTGTGGTGATGGCGGTGTTGGAAAAAGGTCTGGTTTCGCCCCAAAGCCCAGCCGGCTGGTCCTCACCTACAAATTGACCCATATCGTTCGACTGCAACCACAGTACCATCATCACCGCGTTGATAAAGGAGCGATTTTATGAGCTTCCGCCGGGACTCGTCCTTCCCGAGGTCTCTATCCCGCCTGAGGTCACGCCCAACATTACCACCCATCTTATCGACACCTCCCGTAAATGCCTTCACATCCCTATCTCTCCACCGCCAGTTGACACTTAACGTTTCCCTCAACTCGTCACTAGCACGCCCTGAAGACCGTCATCACCTGGAGACAGAAATTCGCAGGGCACACGTGGTGGTTATCATTTATTCGGTCGACAATCCAATCACCTTCGATCGGATTACCACTTATTGGCTTCCAACGATCAGATCGCTGGGTGTGAATGTGTAGGTACATCACCGGTGTCCGTCTTCCCCCGATAATCGAAGGTATCCCAGACTGATCGTTGGCCTCGCTATTGGCTATCTGCTAGCCCAGTGATCCTGGTTGGTAACAAAATCGACCTAAGACAGGATGAAGATGTTACAAACGAAGCTTTTCAATCTGGTCTGTCCTTCTCCCTTTACTTTACTGTCTCTTGGACTACAAAAAGTACAATTTGACTCACGCGGTTTTTTTATTTTTCCTGACTGCTTCTAGAATTAGCACCGTTGATGAGGGAGTTTAAAGAGATAGAGACATGTATTGAATGTAGCGCAAAAGCTTCAGTTGTATGTCATCTTCCTCTTTCGATGAAGATAATCCTCAACGACTGCTGATGGAACTGTACATTTCTTAGAACATCAGCGAAACCTTTTATCTCGCCCAGAATGCTGTCCTTCATCCGACAGCTCCTCTCTATGATTCACGAGAACATGTATATTTCGTCTCTCAGCCTAGATTCTGTGAGCCTAACGTGTCCAACTAATATATCTCCCTCGATTGTTCCTACACCGCTTGCTCAGTCATTGAAGCCTGCGTGCGTGAAGGCACTGACGCGAGTGTTCAAGTTGTGTGACGTGAACAAGGACAATGTGTTGGATGATGAAGAGTTACATGAATTTCAAGTAAGCAGTCATAGGTCATTCACTCACATGCGGTCTTTCGAAACATAGACGTATGATCGATGATCAAGGAATTAATCCTCCGTCTGCTCCTGATCTCAAAGATGCCCAGTATTCCGAAAAAAAAAAAAAATAACGCTTACTTACCTCTCGCTTCTCTATGAACCTCCTCACAGCGAAAATGTTTTGGGGTCCCACTTCAGTCTAAGGAGCTTCGGACCATTAAAACTGATGTTCTACAGGACAATCCACAGTTTTTGACCTATGACGGCCGGATCACCCAAGACGGATTTCTCTACCTTCACACATGTTTCATCCAGCGTGGTCGACTGGAAACTGTATGGGGCGTTCTCCGGGCATTTGGCTACGGTGATGACTTGACCCTGCGTGAATCCTTCTTGGCCCCCAGGTCCGCTTTTGTTTGGTCAAATTTTATCTTGCTTTCATCAGCATCTTGCTCACCTGATCGCACAACTATTTCCACTCGCTAGATTTGATGTTCCCAATGATTGTTCTGCTGAACTCAGTCCGTCAGGTTACGCTTTCTTCACCGACTTGTTTGAAATTTTTGACAAGGTTTGTGTATTTAGTCATTTTGTACTGCCCCTCATTTCACACACTAAGTTAGACTCTCTGGCTGTGTGCCTTTAGGATCTAGATGGTGCGTTGAACGACGAGGAGCTAGATAACCTATTCAGTACATCTCCTGGAAACCCGTGGATCAATCAAGGCTTTCCAGACACAACAATTACAAATGATAGCAACTACGTGACCTTACAGGGTTGGCTAGCCCAGTGGAGGTATGTTTTCGCCCGCCTCTCTACCCAGCTTGTCCCCAGAACTTGATTGTGGATCGCAACAGTATGACTACCCTTCTCGACCATCGTATAACGCTAGCCTACCTCGCACATTTGGGTTACCCCTCACCCACCACCAGCGCGTTGACTCTGACCAAACCCCGGAAGTCGGAACGCAAGAAGAAGAACAAGGTAAATAGGACAACCTACCTTATTTACGTTTTTGGCGCTGTTGGATCCGGTAAGAGTTCTCTATGCCGCAATCTCGTTCGCAAACGGTATAGCGAAGACCACAATAGTCGAGGAAGTTTGACAGTGGTGAACAGCGTGGAGTTTAAAGGGGCAGAGAAATACCTTGTGGTCAGTCCTACCCCGTTGTGCACTAGAACATCAAATGATTGACAGACAATGCCGTTTAGGTCCAAGAGTTTGCCGCCTGGGAAGGTGGTGAGGTGTTACGGAATTCAAAAAAACTGGGAATGGCGGATGTACTTGTGTTTGTTTATGACAGCTCGGACACTAACTCTTTCTCCTACATCAGCAATTTACGTGTAGGGACCTTCCTCTGACTCTTTGTTCACCTTCCAAGATGGATGTTTTTGATCGGTAGCTGATCCTCATTTTCGACATGCTCTAGCAACAATTCAAAGTGGATCATATCCCGACCCTCTTTGTCGCCAGTAAAGCCGATCTTGATCTTGCCCAACAGGTCAGCTACCTCTTCTATAATTACATGTCCCTCTATCGACCAACATTGACAATGGATACCCTTTCTACTTTGTATCGATTTAGAGGCACGAAGTTCAACCTGATGTCTATTGTCGAAAACTCAGTCTCCGGGTTCCAGTAGCCGTAAGCATGCGGACTAACCAGACCGCAGACCTTTGGCCAATTCTTTGTGGAATTGCCACCAATCCGTAAGAGAGACGCTTTTTTTCATCCTATCTTCAGCTGTTCCTAATCGCACCTGTACTGCTCTTGTCCTTTTTTTTTTCTTTTTAGGAATTCTTCAATCCCGGGTGGTGCAGAGAAAGCAACAGACCGGCTGACAGTCTATCTATCCGTCAGCGCGCTCATCGGGGCTACGTCTGCATTGGTTTATGTGGCTTACAAGTCCTGGACCAGACCTTCCGGTGGTTGGTTAGGTTGGTTAGGTGGTGGGGGACCCAACCAGAAAGGCGGAATGTCATGATGGAGCTGAGTGAGAGGGTTGTGGGAAAAAAACCATTGTGCTGGTTTGCTCCAGGTCCAATTGAAGGTGATATAATATTAGAGTCTTGGTAGATATGGTGTTCATTACCTAAACGTTATTGCCATCCTCCTACCAAACCCTTTGGAAATTCCCGGATCTTTAGACAGGCATTCAATATTTATTTACTGGTAGTTTTTTTTTTGCAAGTTTTATAGAGAGCTAACTCTTATATCGCCAAAAGATAGTGGCAAAATATCAAGAGAAGGATGAATCACCCAAATCTCACGGTCACACCTGGCCCCATAAGCGTGGCCTGCCGCGGGCCGGGGCCTGAGGCCTGGCCTGCCAGGTGGGGCCCCAGGGCTGCCCTACCCTTTTTGGTGATGCATTCATGCTCACTCCTTTCACCTACTTACAGATTTTCCTGGTGCAAAGGCCAATGGCTGCCCTAGGGTGGGCCAGAGCTTTCTGCCATGCCATGGAGGCGGGACCCCTGTGAAAGGCCAGGTGGTA
>MU167334.1:40642-52130 GCA_015951145.1 Cronartium quercuum f. sp. fusiforme G11
AATTCCATCGCACCTAATCCTACTGACACTGCATCGCATATCTTGGGGTGATAGAACATCGGATAGGCCCATCCGATACAAATATCTTGGCAGTGCTACTCTTCAGATACTTGTCCCTGATCACAACTAGAGAATCATGCATCATGCCATGATCATTTCAATTCCAACCAAACCAGTTCCAACCTTCTATTCCACTTTTGGGAACAATCCTGTAATTTGAGTTTGATACAGAAAACAAGAAGGGATAGAGATGTCAGCAGTTTTTTTTCTTCTTTCTTTTTGTTTTTTTGGTCGAGGAGCATGGTAAAAGAGAGAAAAAATAATAAACAGGTTTGCATAATGGTCAATGACCTTTTGATGATAAGGTCAGTGGTGATTGAAAGTAGGTGAGATTGAGCCAGATCAAATCAAATTGAGATTAACTTGAGGAGAGTAGGATTGAGATGAGACTTTGATATAAAGATGTTAGTTTGGTGAAGATAATTTGGCATTTTTAGCAAATTCAAAAAGAAGGATAATGAGAAAAACAAAGAGTTGAGAGTTGGAGAAGGAAAATCCAAATCAGTTAATCTATAATGACACAGGTATTGAACTTGATATGAAACCTTACAGATCATTCTTGAACCAGTTTTGTGTCTCTGAAATTTGGGAGCATGGAGGTGGAATTTGTTTGCAGGTGCCAAGCTGAATAGTCATTGGTGCATGTTGAGTGTGGTTTTCAAGAGGTTGAGTTGGAGGGGGCCTCATGGTGAGGATTTGGGAACTTAGGCAAAAAGAAGTGAGCCAAGCATTGGGGCATTGGGGCACCAGTGGTTGGTTTTTTTTATATTCTTTTTTTAAAGTGAAATTGGATAGACAGTTGATATTTCTCAAGGATCAAATGACCACCCTAAAGATCCCTGGGTGGTCTCCTCTGTGATCAATCCCTGAGACCCATTCTGGGTCATCCCTGGGATGTGGCCTTGTGTCAGACATCCTAAGGATGTCAAGGGAGGGATTCCAGAGATATACCAGTCTAGGAGATCTCTAGGATCTCTCAGCCACTCAGAGGATTTCTCTGGGAGCTCCCTGGGGAGCTGTCTAGGATTTTTGACATGATGAGCTCCCTGGGAGCTTCCAATCTGGTCATGGTGTACATGTTTAGCATCAGTCCCTTGCCTGGGGTGTAGGCTAGAACAGCTGCAACCAGTGCTTGTGGTCAACAGGTGCCAGTTTGGCCCACCCTTGACCAGGCTCCAGTTATACGGGATGCGATGATACGGCGAGTTCGGGTCAGAGGATCACACGGAGAGGGTCACACAATGAAATGATGTGGAATCTCCGTGTCCTCCAGCCCTCGAGTTAAAGTCTCGTCGGTGCCGCAGTCATGCTCCGAGTGGGCCCGGCCCCGGGTCCACAACACCGGTTAGGTGGCAGTGAACCATCTTGTATTTGATGTTGGAGGCGTGGCTGGCTTGGGGTCTTCAACCAGAATTCTAATTGTGTAACACCCACCTACAGTGGTGCTTGCAGTTCATGTACATAGTTTTAACTTTTGTTTTACATACATTCACCCAAATACGCCCCCGTGTTGTGAAGACCTGACGAAGAAGTTATTCTTAAGAATTCCCACATATCTTTCACCAGGGCCATTCTGATGCCAAGCTGTTCCAAAAGAAAGGATTTCCCAACTATGACCTCATTGCCGACATTCAGCCGAGGGTAATCAACCAACTGGCAAGAACGCAAAGGGGCATCAATTCGAAGCGCAAACGAAATCATGACCCAACTGCCGATGAGCTCAAGTTGGAGAACACCGAAGAGGATGAGGAAGACATCAGACAAGGACAGAGCTCTCAATATCACTGAGGATGTTTTCACTAATATAACTGGTTTGTGCGGGCTGTGCCCTCCTTCCTCTATTACAGTCTTGCAATATATCATACTAAAAAACTTTATCCCCCTGGAACTCTCCAAATTATCTAGTTCAAACCTCTGCAAACGCTATTGCAAGTCGTTCTGGTGCACATATTGTAGTGGATGAGGCGGTAAATGGAGATTTGCATCTGCCTGGCAACCGATTCATCAATCCGGGTACCAAATTGAAAGGTTTTGGTCTACCCGCCGGTCAAACTTCGCCAACAATTCCGAATTTGAGCATTTACTCCAAACGAGCCGCTTCAGTCAAGGCTATGACCAATATCTCAGGGGACGAACAGAGAACGCCGCGTCCAAAGCGCATTATGGAGATCGGTCTGGAGGCTTTAGCTCGTTCGATCGAGTCAGCGGTGGAACAGGATAAGTTGCGCTTCTCCAATGAGGAATCAATGGCTCGTGTCAAGAAGGATGTGGCAATGGCTAAGATGGAAAAGTACCCTTATCGCCGGGCTGCTATGACCATCTTCAATGCAACAGCAGAAGATCATTTTAACGAACCCTTAGCTCGTCTAGCCGCTGCCGATATCCTTTCGTATTCTTGGGCTCTATCGTCCCAGTGGTCTCAGCCTCGACTTGGCGCTTCTTCGCAGGTTCACCATCAACAGACACATCTCGGTCATAAGCCTGATCATTCGATCTCATCAGTAAACAAGCTCCTCGATAAAAAGTGTTAGATTGGGCTCACCGGTGTCGCACTAGATGCAGGCTTCGCTTTGGCTGTTTCTGAACGAGTCCTTGGACTCTCTTCGCGATCTTCTTTCTTCCGATCTGCTTCTGCCGCCCGAGATTTTCGATCAGCTTCTGCACGCTCACGCTCTTCAACTTTGTTTCTTCTCTACCACCGCAATCCGTCTCTGCTCTCTCGGTTCCTTGATTATTGCTTTGCGTTCCTTCGACTTCATCACGTGTGCTATTTTCATCACCAAGACTAGGAGCGGGTGGCTTAGTGCCAAATCCTGCGTAACGTTCAAATACAGGACCGTAAGCTTTGACGAAAGCCGTCGGGCTAGTAGACACGTTCTTGTCAGTCGGAACGTCTGTATCATCGATCACCTCGTCCATCCAATCGAATTGACGTCTTTTGATTGGGTCCAAGAGTACCTCATAAGCTGGAACAGGTTTAGAGTCAGCTTTGATGAGTTCATTTAGGAAATGAGAAAAGAAAAAATGGAGGGAATAGTACCTTTAGCGATACATTTGAAAAAGTTATCATCATTAGAGTTACCTGCTTGACCTGCCTTTTTTATCAGGATTTGTCTTGAGGGAAATTGTGGACTTGTTCAGTTTTCCGTGTAAACCCCTGTGAGAAGTCATTCATGTTTGGAGTTAATTCGAGTTTGGAGTTGGTTGCCAAACGCATTCTTAGGACGACCCCAACAAGAACACCAGAGAAACGAAAAAAAAAAAGACTTTTGGCGGCCAGAGTTAAACTTGATCTAGTTTCTCAATAACATTGTCATGGACATTACATTTATTGTTTGCAAATTTAAACATGAATCTACCCGAATATATAACAAAAACCAACCAATGGACCCAACACAACCTTTGAACTATTTGCGAGAGAACAAAAAAAAAGAGACTTTAACTGACCCGATTCCTCAAAGTAGATATAAATGGTTTTGTGAATAGTCTCCACAACAATGAACACCTTCTTTTCCTAGTTGATCTCAGAAGTACAAAACAAAATACTTCTTTAAAATGGATGAAATAATTTTTTTTTTAAAAAAAAAGAAAGAACGATGAAAAAGAAAATTCCGATAGAAAAAAAAAAGAGAAAAGCAAGTTGATTGATTTTTTTTTTTTTTTTTTTTTTTTTTTTGCTTTTTAACATCTTTTGAGATCAAGTTAGGAAGTAGAAGTAGTATTAGTTCTAACTAAACAATTACAGCCCAAAACTCCATCCACACCTTCAACTTGAACAATAATTTCATCTAAACCGTTCAAATTAGATTTAAGTACATTAATCACTTTCTTTTTAATTAATTCAATCTTATCATATCTAGCAATAAGTTGGTCGGAAGTAGATGAAAGTGTAGATGTATTGGGTTCTAATTGTACATGTATAGTACCATTTATATTAAATGAATCTTTAGGCCAAAACTTTGGTGTAGAATAAGAGGATAAACCTTCAATTGAACCAAGCTAATTTTTTTGAAAGAGAAGCGATCAGTTTTAATCTATCTAAAAAAAGATAAAAACCCACATACCTTTAATAAGGCAACCCTTAGTTGATTTTCTCTTTCAGTTCCTAAATCAAGTAATAAGATTTTACCACAATCTATTACTAATGGATAAACAGATCCAGCAATCAAAGTAGCAATAAAAATTGATGCCAATGGATCAAAACCTGTCCATCCATATCTTTCAATTAAAATAGTTGAAATAATGACTCCTAATGATCCTAACGTATCTGCCATTACATGTAAGAAAACTCCTTTCATATTATGTGAGTGAGCTGGTTTTGAAAACAAAAAATCATCAGCTTGATGTTCATATTTAGTTCGGTCAAGAAAGAACTGACCATGGGAGTGCGAGCATCCTCCTTTTGGGACGGTGACGGTAGCCGGTTTATGATTGGTTGAGTGCGTATGGTCATGTACGGTTGGAGAATTATGATGATTATGCGAACAGTGTCCATGATCGTGAGACGAGTGTGCATGACCGTCATGGTGCGAATGATCGTGATCGTGCAAATGACCATGGCCATGTGATGAGTGTGCATTGTCCTGCGGTGAGTGTGCGTGATGGTGAGAGGAGTGAGAATGACCATGATCAGGAGCAGAGTGTGCGTGATCAGGTCCAGGTTGAGTAACCGAATAATCGAGTGCATCCTTCGTCTTCTCATCTTGACCATGATGATGATGATGTCCACCCCCACCATGATGATGATGATGATGACCAGTAGCAAACATCCCAACAAGATTAACCCCTAATCCAACCGAACTGACTACTAATAATTGATTAGTATTCATTTCAGGTGGATCTAAAAGTCTTTGAATTGCTTCAAATATTATGAATAATGAAATCAATAGCAAAAAAACTCCATTGGTAAATCCTGAAAGTGTTTCTACTCTTCCGTATCTGTTATTGAACAATCAGCTTTTTTTTCTCTCTTCTGCTGGGAGGGGGGGTACAAGAATTTGGCTTACCCGTATGGGAATCGGGAATCGGCTGGCCATGTTGACATTACTGATGCAAATAATCCCATTGCTAATGCCATACAATCAAAAAACATATGAATAGCTGATTTTGATTTTTGTATAAAAGTCAAACCAGAATATCATATTAATCAGTCTTATTTCTTTTCCTCATGTTTGATTATAAACAGTTGAAGGGTTTTTTTTTTTTTTTTGGACTTACAATCACTAATCAATCCTAAGCTATTAGTCCAAATGCCGTACCTAAAAAAATTTACAATCACAAGGTTAGAATTGAATGACAAAGAGAGAGAGAGAGAGAGAGAGAGAAGACAGTAACCAACATCATTTGAACTAGCATATAAGCTAAATTTAAGCATAGAAAGAAAGCGATCCTTTTACTTTCAGGATTGTCTAAAACAGTTTTAATGATACCTTTAAATTTCCTGTATTGAACTAAAAATTTATCCATTTGATTTTGAGGAGTAGAGTTAGTAGTTACAGAAGAATAATGTCTTTGAGGTGAAATAGTCGATAGACCTAAACAAGAAAAATGAAAAAAAAAAAAAATCAATACACTGAAATTTTTGTTTTTTGTGAGAAAAAAAAAAGGTATTATATACCAATGTAAAAAACGATTGAAATGATATAATCAGAAATTGTCCCAAATCCATTTCCGAAAACTGTAGCACCGATCAAAAAAGATGAAATAGTAGCTATACTAAATTGATTGTCATTGGTAATGGATTGAGATAAATAAGTAGCAATTGTATTAAAGAATAAAGAAATAGTAACAATTCCAAATATTCTAGTCGAAAAAGATTCCTATCACAAAAAAATCGCAAATTGCTTAAGGATCTATTCTTTCTTATGTAATTTTGTTTGGAAAAATATATATGCATAAAAAGAAGAAGAAGAAAAAAAAAAAAAGACGAACGGTTGTTGTTAAAAAAGTAAAGACTCCAATACCTGCACCTATTCCTGCATTTAAAATTTCAGCAGCTCTTTTATTTTTACTCTTTTTTGGAACTTTCATTTGATGTTGATTAGATTGAGTGAAAGCTTGAGAGATTAAATAAGTTAAGACTGATAAATATCCAGCTACCAATCTATTGGAATCTATGAATTATCAAAAAGAGAGAAAAAGGGATCAGTTTTTGAAGAGAGTCAAAAAAGGAAGAGGAAGAATTACCTAAAGGTGAATTTGAAGTAAAGTGAAGATCTATAGCCAAACAAGCACTCAAAATCCCAATGATGGTGAAACCTTCAAAAGTATTTGCAATATATGTAGGTTGTTGAGTTTTGAATGGTTTAAGGATTAAATCTGATAATGAATGAGACCATTGATTTGATGAACAAGTAAGAGGAATAATCCTTTCCCAAACCCCCAAGAACAAACCAATTCAATTAGTATGAAAGTAATTGAAAAAAGCGAATAATGAAGATAGAAAATAGTACCTTAAAACAGATAAATGAGATAAAGCGAAAAAGAAAGATACATGTAAAATAAGTAAACCTAATGAATATAAAGCAGTAAACAGAATGGTAGGAGGGGATGAATTTAATGAAGGATGTCTTTTTTTATGATTTAGATTATTATCATTGTTTGGATTATTAAATAATTTTCGAGGAGTACCCGTTGATAATCTGTTTGTGATAAAATTATTATTAGAAGGAATAAGAGGAGTTATGATGAGAGTTAAAGAAGTGAATAATAAAATCAAATTGATTGGTTGATTTGTGACTTCTATAGAATATTTTAACAAATATAATGAAATTGAATAAAATGTATAATATAAACAATTTTGTAATTTTGTACTTTGTTCATTTTGTATTGTGATATTTGTTGTTGTTGTTGTTGTTGTATTATGATGATAATGATGATTGGTTGGTGAGAATAAATCTGAGATGGTAGTTGAAGTGGGTGATGAGTTTAATTTGACTCTACCTCTTGTTCTTGAATCGGTTTGTGGGTAAGCCGAAGCGTATCCTGAGTTTGATATTGAGTTTGGTTTTGGTGATGATGGGTTTGACGTCATCCTAAATCGAATTTGGATCACTAAGACTTTCGATCAATCTTTTGTTCGCGTGTTGATCAGTTGATCATCGGTCGTTCGGTCCGTCAAAATGAGTTGGTCAACTGTTCACCAAGGTTCGTGAATTTCAATGAACCTCTGGTCACTTGCTTAGGTAATATACATACTGCAACGTCAGCCCAAGCCTAATACAGTAACTTTCACAAGCCACCACGAATCCAGACACACTTGTACACGTCGGGAGTGTTCTGTAAGAGAGAGAAGAATTGTGTGAAGAGAAGAATGTTATGTTTAATCGTAACAGCCCTAGATATATAAATAGCTGTGCTCAAGGCGGGATCAGAATTTCTTCGTCATCCATAGACAAGGTAATTCTGAGTCTAACTGTGCCTCCGAACGCCGTCGGCAGTCATTAGTTATAACACTCTTACGTCGGGGCCAAAAAATTTACGCAGGACCTGTTAGAGCTTACACTAGCCATGGATATGTGACATGTGTGCGTGACAGCTGTATGTGTGTGTAGTTTGAGATTTGTCGGCGGCTGCTCCCAGTTTTCCCTCGTCAACTTTGACTTGGGAACCGGGAGCTAACTTGTACCTCCGTAACGCCGTCGGCACATTAAGCTCTAAGAGGACCTAGGCCCATACGGCTTTCCTATTAGGTCCCACGTATAGTCTTATAATACAACCAATGGACCGAGCGCACCTCAGACTTCACGTCCGACTCTTAGTATTGAACAAGTAAATGAACGCACAGCTTCAAGAACAGCGAGAAAAAGAAGGAAGTGTTCCGACGGCATAAGGAACCAATGTGCAAGCTGATGTAGACAAGTTAAACAGCTGCACCATGGAGGCTTGTTGGAGCGTGAATTGTTGATGAGTCTTTGAGTCTTTCCAAGGGCGAGGGTCAAGTGCAGACAGATGACTTTGGACTCAAGTAGATGAGCAAACTTGCAATCCACTTGGTCTTGGTCAGCGCAAGAGTCAGCTGTCTCTGCTAGGGGGGTCTCTAAGTACAGAGACCAATAGAGGAGCAGGATGCTCTCACATCAACACTTGTCTCAGAGACAATTGGAATGATAGGACTCTTGGACGAGTTGGAGAAGCACGTAATGCATCCACAAAAATTTTGTTGTTCTACCTCTATGGACAGTGTGCGTAAGGAGCACTCAGCCCTTACGGCCCCTTCACTCAAGTCTACCATACCTGGGCAAACCTGTATTGTACGTAAAGTGACCTCGCAACTGATCACCCAGCCAGGTAAACCGGTGGGATGCGGGAAACTCGTAGAAAAGCGGGTGTAGCTTACGTATTCAGTATTGCCCATTTTTCTACGTACTTGGGCCCCAAACCGCTCCTGTGATGTACATAACAGGGACTTGTGTCAAAGTCAACACCTTTTTTTGTTTTTTTGGTATTTCTTAAGCGTCACGCTATTAAACACACTGATTATTTTTTGTCCAACAGTAATACCCTGTAATTGTAGGGAAAGGTATAGAGTGGCCGTTACAGCTCTTGACCAACTGCGGAGGTACAAATCTGTTGTAGACTGGTGGTCTACTGTGCTCCACAGAATGACTGCAGCACATCAAGTCACCTAAAAGGGCAATAGCACCTGCTCTTGGAATCTTCCATGTCTTTCTGTTGGTCAATTTCAGGTGCTTACCCTTGGGTGCCAAGTCCACTATACACTGCCAACATATTTTCATTGCATGGAAGCTTGCTATGTAACATAGCATGTCTTCATGTGATACTATGGACCATTTTTCAAGGTCCCTACCTTGGAAAATAGACCTATTGCATCGCATCTTGGCCTGCTATGTGACATAGCATGCCTCTATGCGATGCAATTTTCTTGGCAGTGTGGTTAGACTAGGCCTTGAACCTCTAACAAGTTCTCATGAGTCAATTTTCTGCCTTGTGACTTATCAAGGCATGATTATTAATCATTTAAAAGTTAGTCTTCTATCTTAAGATCAAGAAGAAGCTGACAGCTCTTGATACTGAGCCTGTGCTGTGATGACCTGTTGGTACATGTATTTAATGTTATTCCACTTATTATGATTACATATGTACTTTTCTTAGTGCTATATGTAATCTTATGTTACACTGGTATCTACACATGTACCATTACAGTACTATGTGTAATTGGTCCTTTGACAGTTTGTATGACTGCTGAGCATTCCTCAGGTCTGGAATTACATCTGTACTCTTGTTAGTACTATATGTAATCTTTACACTACACTTGTGTTTACATGTGTACCATTACAGTACTCTCTGTAATTGGTGCTTGACAGTCTGTGGGAATGCTGAGCAGTCCTTGGGGCTGACAATAACTGTAACACATAGCACTACTAGCATCTCCCTATATGCAGTATGGCTATCACTGCCAAGATATTTGTATCGGATGGGCCTATCCGATGTTCTATCACCCCGAGATATGCGATGCAGTGTCAGTAGGATTAGGTGCAATGGAATTACACTGCAATATGGTGTCAGAGCATTAGATACCGATAGTAATTCCATCGCACCTAATCCTACTGACACTGCATCACATATCTTGGGGTGATAGAACATCGGATAGGCCCATCCGATACAAATATCTTGGCAGTGAGTGAGTTAGCTTACTTGACTGCTCTTACATGTTGGAGGTAGTAGTTTAGTAGGCTGTGGCATTAGTCTTTGAACCTGCTGCATAGGAAGAGAAAATGTTCCAGTCTTTGTTGTGACCCAGGGGTGTCACAGAGGAGTCATGACTGTGGCACAGTGTGCAGGCAGAGAGCTTTAAGCTCCTGGGATGGAAGAACTTCCACATTATCCCTATTAGAACCTCTTCATCCCAGTCTACCCAAGCACATGTTTTCTTCTAGATACTGTATGCAGAATCATCATATTAGTCTTGACACCTCCTTGGCAGTTGCAGGCAGGGTCTGTTAGTTGTATGGTAGTTCAAAAGATGGTTGGGGCTGGAATCAGACCAGCAACTAGATCCAATGGATCCAGCCCCAACACACAGGGGCTGCCTCAACTTAGTTAGTGTAACATATTTACATGTGTATTACAGTATGAATTACAACTCCTCTGTCAAAGGTGTAATAAGTAACTATGTGTACTGTTACACATAGAGTTCATTTCTGTAATACTAAATTGCAGTTGTTAAGTACAGTACTTTGTTGTTACTCTTGAAACTGAGTTTGAGTTGTAATTCTCCTTGTTAGTCCATGGCATTTTGGTGCTCAGGGCTGACTGGCTCTTCCATGCCACTTTCAAACCTCCAATGGTGATGGTGTATCCTGCTGTGGATTGCCTCATCAAGATGTCATTGGTGTAGTCAGCATCAGCAAAACCTTTAAGTAGGCAAGTGGGTGAGGAGGTCTTCTGGAATGTCATGCTCCCATCAAGAGACCCTTTGATGTATCTTTGTAGGTGTTTCATGACCACCACCAGCAAAAAGTACTTGGACAAGGCTGTCTGAGGTGTTCTCAGACAGTGAAGTCCGAGTTGATCTCAGACCATGGTTGACCAAGATTTTCTCATCTCGGTGTGCTTGGACTACCACTGACTGAGATGAGAAAATCTTGGTCAACCACAGTCCGAGATCAACTTGGACTTCACTGTCCAAGAACACCTTGGACAGCCTTGTCCGAGTAATTTTTGCTGGCAGTGGACCTTGCAGTGTTCCTTACTGTAGCAGGTGGAAAATTGGGCCAAGACTGGCACAGCTTGTGAGATGTTGGGTCATGAGTTGACATTTGCATGATTGAGTGAAGCCAGGATTTCCTGGTATGGATATCCTGCATTGATCACAGTGTCATTGGCATTGGCAGATGTGAGTTTGCAGGCTGGTAGAATGGGTGTGCTGGCCATGTTGGAGAATTCCATGCCAAATCTTGCTGACACATTTGAGAGGTACATTTCCTGCAAGATGTGTAATATTGTTTCTCCTGGTAATACATGGATAGTAAGAGGATGGAAGAATTATATCAAAGATCAAAGCATGCATCACTGGGAGATAAAGAAGATGTTGGAGTGTTGTAAGTGTGCTTCCATGTTGTATCACCATTCACAGTCTGAGGGAGCTGTTGAGTTGAGTTGAATCATGTGATAGCCATTACACCCACAAGCCTGACAGTCACCAAGTGTGCATGGCTCACACCAGGGGAATAGTACCATTCCATTTGGAGTTACAACACCTGGATGTTCTGCAGTGCTTGTCAAATACAGTATGTATGACATCTGTAATACTGTACAGCTACACTACCATCACTGCCAAGATATTTGTATCGGATGGGCCTATCCGATGTTCTATCACCCCAAGATATGTGATGCAGTGTCAGTAGGATTAGGTGCAATGGAATTACACTGCAATATGGTGTCAGAGCATTAGATACCGATAGTA
>MU167334.1:63112-75186 GCA_015951145.1 Cronartium quercuum f. sp. fusiforme G11
TTGCGACTCACTGCAAGACGATCGTTGCTACTGGTTAAAGTTTTGTCACTGCTTGTTGCTAATGCTTTTGCAAACCCCTGGCGCGAGTTGAGGGTCACAGCCTGAAGACCAAAATAGGAACGGCGGGCAGAGGCCAGACGGATAGAGAGAGAGAGAGAAGGATTAATCCGGTGGTAGATAACGCCAAAAAAAACCGGTGAGCACTTACCACTGAGAGGAGATACATTTGCACGGCTGGCAAGCTATTTGGTTGGCAAAAGATTAGGTGTTAACAAAGCAGGCACAAAAAATGAGCAAGAGCTGAAGTTCGAGTAAACACAACTTACGTAAGAGCATAAAGGACACCCAACCCAACATGTCCCAGAATAACAATAGATACAACTGCCAAAGTTGTCGTAAAAAGGCTATAGGGTGGGGGTTTGAAATTAAAACGGTGATCAGCCAGGGCGTAAGATATGTCAGCAGTGCGAAAAAATGTCCACCTTGTCTGAAAGGACAGCACGATGATTCGGTTGATGATGCTGCGTCAAGAAAAACCAGCCAGTACATGGAGTAATGGTCAGTTGGTGGAAGACAGGAGCCGAGTATAAGGATGTTATAGCGGAGATCGACGTTGCTCACGATCGTGTCTTTGTGAACTGAGTCTTTTGGGATTTGAGAAACAAGTAGAGAGCAAAGGTAATGACCATGTCGCACGCAATCTAGGGGTATGGAGTTGGTCAGCGATCGAACCACGAAAAACAAGACGCGCGGAGTACGCACCGCTGCAGAGTAGAGTCTGTTGAAACGTGATCAATGTACCATTGAGCGTTAACGTGATTACAAATGAGACTAAGTAGAAAACCTACTCACAGGTAAAGGACTACAAGTATCGAAAGCTCTGAATAGCGCCTTGTCTCTATGAATTTTATGGCGACTACGACAGATAATCCTAGGTGATAGAACGCAAGTAGAGTCGAAAGAAAAGTTATGGGAAGATTCTTATTTGAAAAAATGTACAGGCGATAAGTGAAGAAAAGTTGCGCTACAGTCGGTAGTATGTGAAAATTGAGGAAATGTTGTTAGACGCGATGAAGGATGGAAAATCGAAAGGTAAAGGAACCTTACAAATTGCAATAATCACACGCGATAGCATAACGTGGAGTCTATGGAGTGCATACAAGTTTATGTTGTTTAGATTCCACCTGGCTTTTGGAAAGCTTGCGGGTCCATAAGAAGTCAATGAGAAATGAGACCAACCCGAACTCCGGTATTGCCACATCCTGTTCTTGGGAATGCCCAAAGTTCTCGACGGCGTAGTAATAGGTTATGCCAATAAAAGACCTGCTTGAAAGAAATCGGATCGGTCTGAGCACAGCTCCCCGAATACCGTGAAGAGCTAGGTTGTAGACAAAGTGCTGACACTGTGTGAAAGATAGAAAGAAGAATGATGGCGGCAACCGTGAGTTTGAGGAGGATATGATCCTTTGGGTATCGGTATAACACTCGAATTGCTTCGACCACTACCATCCCCCCTACCCAGCCGCTCACGTAGCCACCTATTCTACAGTATACGTCGGATCAACGGCGGATGGATGGGCGAAGCATGTGTCAGTGCGCACAACAACATCCAGCTGGGGTATTCGAAATGATCACAAACACAAAGCCAGGAAGCGTAAAATTCATGAAATCCTCGGCGGAGGCTCCAGCGTAGGCGGGTCTATCGAAGTGGAAGGAGCTCATGATTAACTGATGGTGGTCAATGATGACTTGAAAAAATGAATGTTGGACTAAGAAAAAATAATGATGGACGAAGCGTACATTAAAATGGATGGAGCATGAGAAAGTGAAGACAGGAGACCAAGGCAATACTGCACTGAACTTTCTTGCCAAACATGAAAATACGCTTGAATACTTTGAGAGGCATCAAACTATAAAAATGAATTGATGTCAACAACGGAATTACATTTGATACTGTATCTGATGTCACGGGATCAACTGATCAAAGCACCGGGTCTGGACAAACAGCGTGGAGCTTTCTTCAGTGCAAACATGTGATGGCTCTAAACTCAACAAAGTGTCCCACGCCAATCTCGGGCCGATTGACCCAATTCTGTTTATGTTTTACATAAATAAATCAAAATTGAAATATTTAAGGTACGTTACCTCCTCTATAAGATTACAAAAAACACTGGGAGAAAACCAGTATGCCTATAACCAATGCTAGACAACGTAAAGTGAAGCAAACAGGAAGCTGGGTACGTGATACTTCTCGGACGGTAAACATTATACTGTAAGAAATAGATAAATATGTAAGAGAAAGAAAAAGTAAATCAAGGGCACAGTATAAAACAACTCTTAAAAGAAACTTCTCCTCAGACTCGCTTTGGCGAAAAAAAAACTCCTTTTTATTTAGCATTCGGTATTTAATGTATGTACTGTACAGCCCTGTAACATTACCCGTTAACTCACTCTGCGCTCTCCATCTCCGAGGACACCGGTGACCGCACCGACCATGGAACTCAAGGAAAGTCTCTTAACAAGGTCCCTTAGAGCATCTGCAGCCATTGCACTAACTTTGCATCCATTTTGGTGCTACACTAAGAGTCACGAGACGGGGAAAGCCAGTTTTTCACACTCGTGATCACTAAACTCCCGCTAGTGTAACTTTGGTGGTACACATTGCAAATTTTCCACACTCGTGGTAGTGAGCACTCCACTACACTATGTACGGAACTTTGTCATTTTCATAACCAACAAAATAGAATCTAGTCAAGAACCTTCAGTTCAAAGCAATCACCTGAGGGTGTGACTTCACAGTTGAATACCCCCAAAAAATACAATCCTCCAACCACTACTTTAAATCAAGGGAGATGAGTCCTCATGGTCTACTACATCCAGTTTGGTGTCTTTGTGAGTCTTGACGGAAATCAGCCAATCAGGCATTTTCATCCCATTAAGCTTTCGGTCAAGGGATCAGTGAGGTTTGATAGGGAGTGAAGGTGGAACTAAAGGGTTTAGCGCAACAGCTGCAGATGCTCTCAAAAGGTTCCTAAACCCGGGTATGTCATAACCTAATCAAGCTACACCCTGAACAGTGCTGTTACTTGACCCAAAAGTAGTCATACGCTCCCGTTTTGTCTACCTAACCAATTGGAGGGACAACTGAGTGATTTGACCACTCATCATCTCATGATCTCCCTTCCAGATCATCAGTCTCAGTCTCCGCGGCGTAAGACACCACTCACAACATAAGCTGATAGAAGTTTAGGTCTACCTTTCTCTTGAGGTCGTAGATAAAAGCGGAGATGGCTACCCGTATGTTCAGTTGATGGCCCTTGCCTGCACAGTGACTATCGGGGCATCCCTCTTTAAACGGTGGCCAATACACTTGCTCCGGTATGACAAGGCCACATGGGTTGTCATAATCCTTACTTAACCCCTTTTGACAAACGAGCGCAATGGGATTGGTGTAGGAGGCCTGAAAGATCATGGTAAAGGATTGACCAGAAAACCTCCCAAAAAAACTGGTGTTGGGGGAGTTCTTGTGCGTGCGTTTTTTTCACTCGGATTGTGGATTGATTGCAACGTATGAAATCGGATGCGACCGTAACACAGGTGAAGAACTTTGGTTAATTTACCTGTTCAAGAACGGAAGGGAAGCATTTCAATTACCTGAATATGTTGTAGATGTGCATTGCAGAGAGGAAGAAACGGGTGAGACGGAGGTTTGGGGAGAGAGCGGGACTAGATGGAAAAGGGAGAGACGGAGATGGAAGAGGGAAGATGGAGATCTGTAGTGATGCAAAAATTGAAGGGCCAAAAAGGTCTCAATAATTGTATCTTTTAATTAAGCCCTAACGGGTATAGGACTTTGTTAAGGAACGTTTCTTAGGGGGTTCCTAAGGTTCTCACAGCGGTGCAATGTTATGCCTCTCCGCCCCTCTACCTCACTCTCTCCAACAACTCACACGCCTACATACCTTTGGCCAACGCGATGCTCCTCACCGATAATCTGATTACACCGTCACCGGATGGTAGGAACACGATGTTTTCTTTAGGCGTGTCAGGGGCGATCCGAGTATAGTCGGTACAAGATTGATTGGCCGATCCAAGCCATCTTGACTCCTGGAATCTGTCTTTGGTAATGCCCAGGCTGAGAAGGACTGCCACAATCGGATGCAGACAGTTTTATACCTTGATTGGCACGTAGGGCTCTTATAACACCGAATTGCCAAGCGAATCAATTGCGGAGGTCTTGCGTTATCCAATTTGATGGATGTGGAAATGCACGAATACAAGCTGAGTGTCTCCGTACAATCTGATTGTCTCTTACGTTCTGACCTGATCCCATTGTTTCTAAAAATGATGTGAGGTAGCATTGTGCCTGGTTTTAAAAGACGCTGAGGGAATCAAACGAGGCTAGCATTGATGGGTAGTTGAAGAACCTATCCTAGTACAACAAGGTACTGTCCGAGTGGTCAACACCTATATCAATCAAACGGAGCTTCAAACTCCACCATCATCGGCCGAACTGGAGTGGTTCATGACTATCAGTACCTGAACGCATTGTTTCTTTGTCGAGCATTCCGAGCAATCAATGCTCCCTCATCTGGACTGTAAAGCTGTGTTGATCACAAACATTGAGATTTCTCTCGGGTTATTCTGCAACTCTACCAATCCATCTGGTGTTTCTCCCTATTGTACATTCTATTTTTGTTTGTCGGTGCCTTGGTATTTGTGCAAGTTCATCTAGTAGCATTTCTTTCTATCGTAAACCGGTGTTGCGTCTGTAGGGGTTTTGGTCTTGATGAGCGAAAGAAAGCCAGTATACATGAATGACCCACGGTATATACCCCAAGGGGGGCAATCGGACCGACCCAAGACGGTCGATTGCCACCGACCTCAGGTCATTGATCAAGTATGGCAGGTCGAACATCCCCAATATGACACAAGGATCTATATGAAGATGGATGTCAAAACTAGACTACGGTCCTGCAAGGTTTGTCAGATGACAAAGGCGCGCACAACACTCCCCAACGGCCAAATGAGGACACCTACGGTCCCAACCAAGCCACTCTCGGACGTGGCCATCGATTTCATTGGCCCCCTCCCAAAGATCAATTCCTACGACATCCTCTTTACATGTACGTGCCGCCTCTCGGGATTCACTAAGTTAATACCAACTAGCCAGTCAGACACGGCCGAAAAAACGGCATCCCGGTTCCTCAACGCATGGATGGGAACCTTCGGGGCCCCCTCCTCCATCATCAGCGACCGGGACAAAGCCTGAGCCTCGAAATTATGGAAGACTCTCATGGACCGTCTCAATATCTCCTTCCATCGCTCCTCAGCATACCACCCTCAAGCAGACGGCAGAAGCGGGCGCACAAATAAGACAGTAAGCCAAATCTTACGCACGTTCACGGCAAGACGCCAAACTCGCCAGCTCGATTCACTCCCCTCTGTGGAATTCGCCATCAATAGTGCCGTCAACGTGGCGACTGGCATCTCTCCGTTTGAATTGATCCTCGGACGCCCGGCAAAACTTTTCCCGAGCTTCGAAGCGATCAACGACTCTCCGGCGACACTCGAGGCGTGCCTTAACCAACGCGAAGGTACATGGGCACAGGTACGCGACAACCTTTGGACTAGCCGCGTCCATCAAACCCTACACCACAACAAGCGGCACTCAGACGTCACAGTGAAGACGGACGACTGGGTCCTTCTCGACTCAGGTGACTGGCGAGGTCGACATTCGGGGGGCGTGGACAAACTCAAGGAGCGCTACAAAGGACCTTTCAAGGTCCTAGACACCTTCACCCACGGGCAGAGCGTGCGAGTGGACCTACCGGCGGGAGACAAACGCCGCGACGTCTTCAACATCTCGGAGCTTAAGCTCTTTGTGGAACCGGGAGACTCTTTAGTGGGTCAAACGAGAGTTCCAGAAGATCTGTGTGGGACGGGGCCGGCTCCCTGGGAGCCACCTGGGGAGCCGGCTCCCATCTTTCTCATTATGGTTGCTATTGACAACCAAACTGTATCTCTGAATGTGTAATTACAAAATCTACAGTACTATCCCAGCCTACATCGAATGCAGTCATTCACATTGCTACTTGGGCGTGATGGCCGTTCAGCACTCAACAGATAAATTCCTATGCCCACTCAGACAGAGATTTGGAAGGTCTGTGTGGGACTGCGTCTGATGCCTCAACAATTGAGTTGGAGGACGATGAAACAGTTTGGAGGCTTCCGGCTTGGACGCGTACTTGCTAGTGAAGGTCTTTTGACCTCCCCATAAGCCTCATTTATTCCCATACCTGTGTTGTGTAGATAGCTGTATATTTGTTGTTCAGTACTGGACGTGTTGCTTTGTAAGTATCACACTTTTTGATTATAATCTTTTAGGACACATGGAGGGGGAGCAAACGCGTTCCGAACGTTTTGTTCATGTGACTTCTGTGTGCAGGTTACATGAAGGATGAAGTGGAGAGGCCAAGATTACATAACGATACATCTCACGATACCTGAAAGGTCCCATGCTTAAAATTGAGGACACTTTGGGCCAAATCAAGTCTCGTTTGGTGGCATGAGTCATTGTTATCATGACAGCCGCAGTGTACCCATAATGAAAGAGGTGCACCGCAGGAGCTCTGGGTCAAAGGACCAAAAGTAAGTTCTCTCCCTAGTATGCACTGCCGGGCCGTACTACATCCCTTTCGAAATACATTACCTTGGCCACACTGTGAGCGACGAACGTTGTCTGCTCCTCTTGTCATGTAGGATCCCCAATCAGCTCACGTCAAGTTCAGCGCCTATCAAACCCCGACACATCCCTCTCTTCTCCTCGATTCGGTTATTTTTTTTTCTCAGTCTCTTGCTTCTATCGGTTCTCCTTGTCCTTTTTCCCTTTTTTTTTTTTCTTTCTTTTCTCGCCTTTTTTTTTTTCCTTTTCGTCTCTCTTTTCTTCTCTTTTTTTCCCTCTTGGCTAGTGCATCACTCCTCCCCCGCGTCTCTACCTTATCACCACCTCAATATGCTCAAGTCCCATTTATAGGGAGGGAGAATGTGATGATGCATACATCATTACAAACATAAATTACATATAAACATAACTACATTAACCCTACACAATTGTTCCTCTATTCAATCTCAAAAGCTTCACAACATTCTGACTCCTTAGGGAATTTGAGACTAACCTCAACCTCGATATCCTTCGGATCCAGACTTGGAAAGAAATTCTATACATACCTTGGTTCTAGAACTTGCAAGTCCACCTCCGTGGCACAGTGTCCCTTGAGTTCCATCTGAGATTCCCTCCTTTACAAGTGCTTGAAAAAGCAATGTGAAAGGTTGTCAAAACACAGGACATGACATTTATGGACAACATCTTGGCCACACCTTTGGCTCTCCCAACCCCAGTGCATGGCTTGAGAAGGATTATGGTGGTGTCAGGTACTCAAGGGATTTGGTTATTCACAAGAAGGGAGAATATTAGAAATTAGATATGATAATAAAGGAGCTGGGGAATTAGCAAATAACCCATGTCACCACTCAAGATCAAAGCACATAGACATGAAGCATCACTTTATACAACAAACTATAAAGGATGGCATAACTACTTTACATCAGGTACCAACACCAGAAGTGCAAGCCAACATATTGACAAAATCATTAACATGTATCAAATTGGAAAACAATTTGAAGAAGTTATTCAATTTGGAGGAGTTATATGTGTAAAAAGTGCAGTAGCGCACGTAGGATTATGCTAAAAAATAATAATAATATGCTTGTACTAAGGAGCCTCCAGCGCTATACTCCATACCTCTCACAGACCCAAGAACTGCTCTTTCCCCAAGCTCAATTATAGCTGGGAAAGAGTGAGTCAACCCCTTCCTTTTGATTTCTCTTAATTTTACTTCTCCTGTTTCTATTTCCTTCTGACAAGTACCTGACTTCTTCAATTGAAATTGGCTGTCCACAGATTATATTGTGTTTCTTATTTCCCACCACTGACAGCCTGAGTTTGTTTATCCCACACTTGACTTATAGGTTAGACTCTCTCTCATATGTGTCTCTCTTTCTATCCCTAACCTTTATTGTTGTTATTCTTTCTATTAGGTCAGTGTGAGCTAGTGATCAGGGTTGAAGAGTTGCTCAACCCCATTTAGATCATTTTTGTATCAGGGAGGCATTGGAACTCTTTAATATGTGGAAGATGAGAAATGATGTATACAGATTGAGGGAGGGGGGGTTGTGATATAGAATAGTGTATATCCTTAGGATATCTGTAAGTTGAACACTGTATGACACCATTTATGCTTGTACCCCAACCTCTCTTCTTCTTCTTATACTTTTGTCTTGAGGTTTTCTTGGAGTCTTCTTTATCTTTTCTCTTTGACATAATCCTTGCCCCAACCCTGATATGAGTACAGCCAGTACCTGAGGCTGACTTCTGCATATCAGGTAAGAAGCAATGAATTTCATCTTTTATCTTTGACATACTCCTCACCCCAACCCTGATACAAGTACAGCCAGTACCTGAGGCTGACTTCTGTGTATCAGGTTTTGGACTTGGAGTGGGGGAGATCATCTGAATCACCATACTGCCTGAGTGTTTAGTGTTCACAGGTAAGTTGATCACATATCTATCAAAGTTTAATGATACCTTAATGGATGTTTCTCTGATTTTCCTGGCCTGTTCCATGTAGATGAGTCCAGTGTAGAGTCAAAAGATACACTGCCAAGATATTTGTATCGGATGGGCCTATCCGATGTTCTATCACCCCGAGATATGCAATGCAGTGTCAGTAGGATTAGGTGCGATGGAATTACACTGCAATATGGTGTCAGAGCATTAGATACCGATAGTAATTCCATCGCACCTAATCCTACTGACACTGCATCGCATATCTTGGGGTGATAGAACATCGGATAGGCCCATCCGATACAAATATCTTGGCAGTGATACATTGCAAAAGTATGGCTTAGCCAAGCATGGAAAACACACCCAGCAAGACATTTGGCATTGAGAGGGATTGCAATGGACTATACTTCCTGCTGTTGCCAAATGCAGGTTTATTGCTGCAATGGTTGCAAAGGGCTCAGTCACACATGTCCATATCAAGCAGTTCCTCAAGTGAGATGTGGTGCATTTTTTTAATGTCTCACTGGTGAGGTGAAAAGAATGTATATCCAATGTGTTTTTTACTGTAGCTTCCAGTTATGAATGAATATCCACAACCATACTCAGTTCTGGTGATGGACAATGCTTGTATCCATCATGGTGACTTGATTCACTGCCAAGATATTTGTATCAGATGGGCCTATCCGATGTTCTATCACCCCGAGATATGTGATGCAGTGTCAGTAGGATTAGGTGCGATGGAATTACACTGCAATATGGTGTCAGAGCATTAGATACCGATAGTAATTCCATCGCACCTAATCCTACTGACACTGCATCGCATATCTTGGGGTGATAGAACATCGGATAGGCCCATCCGATACAAATATCTTGGCAGTGATTCAAGCCATATGCCATGATGCAAGTATCCTTCTGATATTCCTTCCAGCTTACTCACCCAATCTGAACCCAATTGAGAAGGCTTTCTCAGTAATGAAACAGACAATTCAGCATGAACAGGTTTGGGACAATCTGGTAGATAAGTTGGAATATATGAGGAATTTTTCAGGGAAAGTTATGACAAGGGAGCTTTTGCACCCTCTTCTTTCAAAATATGGTTATCCAGATGCTCATTATTGGAGTCATTTAGATGAAAGGGCCAGCTTTTGGTTGAAGGAACTGCATTTGATTATTGGTATTCTTAGTTGTATTATGACAGAGCCTAAGATCTGATCAAGTAACACTTGTTTGCATCTCATTTTGTTAAATTTTTCCCTAAGAAATCAATTTATGTCTACCAATTTTGATCTGCTAGTATTCATGCCAAGAGTCATGATCAAAATGATTTCACTAGCTATATGTGTATTCCTTTTTTAATGACCTCATTCACCTTTACCATATCATTAAAAAGCTGTGAAACCTCAAAGTTGTGATGTTGTTGGAAATCACAACCATACAAATTCTATGAGGGAGGGAGGGGGACTCCTGCATCAGAAACAGAAGGCTAAGTTCAATCATTGTTGACATCACACTGGTCTAATAATTCCTGCTCACATTCCTCCTCACTATATGGCTCATCTTCATCATCACTGGCATAAGTCTCAGTGCAATTGACCTTTTTGAGGGTTGGGTCAGTGGTGATGAAGTGGTAGTACAGTACTGCATACCACATCACTCTAACAGCATCCCCAGGCATCATCCCCATGGCCACAAGTTCTGCTCATGTAGGCCATCCATCATTAGCTGGGAGGAATTGGTCAAGCCTGTCAGCCCCTGAGTACTTAGCAAGTACCATGGGACTGCAAAGGTATTGTAATTATAAGTGTAAACAACTCATGCCTCAGTTTCAAGAGCTACACATGATACAACCTGTTGTAAACCATAGCCATAAAATGTGATGGTAATAACACATTATTACCAAGATATTTACACATACAAACACTGCCAAGATATTTGTATCAGATGGGCCTATCCAATGTTCTATCACCCCAAGATATGCGATGCAGTGTCAGTAGGATTAGGTGCGATGGAATTACTATCAGTATCTAATGCTCTGACACCATATTGCAGTGTAATTCCATTGCACCTAATCCTACTGACACTGCATCGCATATCTCGGGGTGATAGAACATCAGATAGGCCCATCCGATACAAATATCTTGGCAGTGAAAGTTAGGTTTACCTTCTAATGAGTAAATATGCTCATAGAAAAGGAAGAGTGAAGGCTCAGAATATAAAAGGAGGACCAGACCTCCCTGAACACTTTCCTCTCTCAGAAGCATCAATAAAATGAACCTCAATAGTCTGAACACCTCTCTAGGATATTCTGGGCTTTCTTCTTCTGAGATTCCTCAATCACTGGTGAATACATAATTAACCTTGGTAATTTCTTCTCTATCTAGAAGCAGTCTAATTTCCTTATTGGTCTTCACCAGTTGTTTATTTCATTGCTCCTCTGAGGTTCATCACTAGCACCTTTCCTCCTGGACCCTCTGTGCTCCATTCTTGCTGAAGGGTTCTCAAGAAGTGTAGCACAGGGGTAGAGGATAAAAGCTGAGTGTGCCAGCTTCTAGATAGCACAGGGACATAAAAGATCTGTGTGAAGCCTTGCTGATCCTGAAGTTTTCTAGAGCTTTCCCTAGACAAGATCAGCACTCATCTGGCTCTCAGAAGAGGTTCCTGAGGCATTTGAGTTTTAAAAAAACCCACTTCCAAACCTTTGGCCTTTGTGCCCACCTTTTTCTCAGACTAGTAGTGAGGTCATTTGCCAGATAGAAGCAAGTGGCTCACAAAAACTGTCAGTGTTCAATTGATGGTCTCAGTGAAACTAGAAGCAAGGGAGGAAGCAAGAAGACAAAGAAAAGAACAGGCTAGGATGGATAAATAATCTCATCCCAAAGCATGAAAACAGAATATTCTGCCTAACACCAATAAGCACAGACCACATATACTAACACACACACATATATATAGTCTAAACCTCCACATACCAAAATCTCTTTCCCCATCTTGGGAAAGAGATTTCATGTAACAACTACTTCAATTACTCATCCATTTCTCTATCATTACCATTTTTCTATCCATACTCACTTTGCATCAATGTTATAACTTTCCTATTACTAGTTGTTATCAGTACCTAGTATCAGCACTCACCAGTGTCCTTTGCACTTTTGTCTTCCATGTCATTTTCTGCTGTACCTCATAACAGGTCAGCCCCAGTTGTGGATAGACAGGCCCAGACCATATAAATCATATAGACCATCTACATTATAAGGTATCTCCTCACCCTCTGCATCTACACCCAGTTCCAAGCATCACAGCATTTTCTCAAAAACCATCACTGCCAAGATATTTGTATCGGATGGGCCTATCCAATGTTCTATCACCCCGAGATATGTGATGCAGTGTCAGTAGGATTAGGTGCGATGGAATTACACTGCAATATGGTGTCAGAGCATTAGATACCGAT
>MU167334.1:93964-117552 GCA_015951145.1 Cronartium quercuum f. sp. fusiforme G11
TAATCTTAGACCCAATAAACCCTTCATTTCTATGCATTTTAGCTCCTTATTTCATGTGTAACTCCTTAACCAAGGCCTACAATCACTTATACTTTTGCCACAAGCAGCTAGAGAGCCCCATATTTACCTAGGAATCTGTTGGTCCACCCAAAGACTTGGGTCTAGAAACTTTCACATGTAATATTTGGTATGGTACAGTAACTTATCTGTGTCAAGGTCTTCAGGCTCATGAGAGAGCTGTGTGCATGCAACAAGTCTCAGGACTTATGAAGGGAATAAGTCACTTTTGACTTGAGCTTTTTCTTTCTCTTTTGGGAATGGGTCAACCATGAATTGAGTTATGTTTTTTTACTTTGTGAATAGGTCAACTTGTGACTTGAGCGTTTTTAGGTTCTACTTTGGGAATAAGTCAAATTGTGACTTGAATACATATATCTGGGTTCATTCACTGGGACAGATGCTTTTCCATCATTGGAATTGAATCTGTGAGTCCCTCTTCCTAAAATTTTCTTTTACTTCTACATCTCAAAAATACTCACTGAATATATGTGACTTTCAATACTGGAATCTCTGTCTATCCTTCACTTCTTTCTCCTCTGATCTCCTGTGCCTTGTGTGCCAGGTGTGTATTTCTCTCACAGAAGCTTCTCAAGCTCATTGAGAGGCTACATAACCCAATTTAACATTTTTACTAACCACCTGATACCCCAGGTGTGCTTCTCTCAATGTTGAATCATTTTGTTTGATTTCAATATTTCCCAAAATAGTGTTTGTGTGGAGTTCAACTATTTATTATGTGATGATATAATTGGTCCTCAACACCTGTTCCAGGAATGATTTCATAGCTCCTAAGCTCCACCCTAGAGAGACAGTGATGTTGTTTGACCCTTTTAACATACTATTGTGTATAATTACCTTCTAAGTCCACCATCAGGCCTCATATCTATGAAAATTATCATAAATTGGAGTAAAGTAGCTAGGATAAGTTTGAATAAGCCAAAATGCTCAAAATTGAATAGGGAAGTAATGTTATACAGCTAAATTAGTACTTTCAGGAATATTCAATATAGATAATGTGTCTAGAAATGCTGAAAGTTACTCAAGTAGGTATAAATGCTGTGATTACCCCAAGGGCTATGTTCCATGATGAAAAGTGGTGATTCAATGATGTTTAAAGAGCCCCTGTACTCATGCTAAACTGTTCATTCTACCCCTTCTTGTTCAGTTTCCCATTTTGGCACACCACACTACCCTACAGTTTATCAGGGTGTGGACTTGTTTCACAACATTCTGTGTCTACTATTGGTTCAACCCAAAGTAGTGTTAGCCCTGAGGACTGCACAGCAGTCCCACAGACTCACTGCCAAGATATTTGTATTGGATGGGCCTATCCGATGTTCTATCACCCCGAGATATGTGATGCAGTGTCAGTAGGATTAGGTGCGATGGAATTACACTGCAATATGGTGTCAGAGCATTAGATACCGATAGTAATTCCATCGCACCTAATCCTACTGACACTGCATCGCATATCTTGGGGTGATAGAACATCGGATAGGCCCATCCGATACAAATATCTTGGCAGTGACTGTATCCATATGTTACATATAGTGTAACAGTTACAGTAAATAACATATGTGTAAGCATATGTACATTAACTTAAAACTACAACTCAGGGCTCAGTGTCAAGCACTGCCAATATATTTTCATCACATGGAAGCTTGCTATGTAACATAGCATGTCTTCATGTGATACTATGGACCATTTTTTAAGGTCCCTACCTTGGAAAATAGACCTATTGCATCACATCTTGGCCTGCTATGTGACATAGCATGCCTCTATGTGATGCAATTTTCTTGGCAGTGAAGAGCCCATATGTAAATTACATAATCAACATAAGTAGACATAGGTTAAGATACATGTATACAGAGTTAGTTATAAACACTATGTAAGGAAATAGTGATCAATGAGGCCGTGTAAGCATAAATACTATACAAGGAAATATTAAACAATGAGGCTGTGCTAGTATAAATACTCTACAAGGAAATAGTCAACAATGAGGCTGTACTAGCATAGTATAAGGATAGGAGAAAGGGCAACCTTTCTACTGAGGATCTGAGAGGTATATAAACTCCCTTCTGAGATCTCTGCCTCCTTTCCCCCTCCCACATTCTTGTACACACACCAATAAAATGATGAACAGGCAAAGCTGAGATGCATATAGATATGTACCCAGGTGGAAAGGTGAGTTTATCATTCAACACTTCAACAACATAACATGAAGAAACAAAAGAATGATAAGTGAGACTGACCTGAGATGCATACAGATATGTACCCAGGTGGAAAGGTGAGGAAAAGGGAACCCTTCCACCTGGTCAACATCTCAGATATCAGACAGACACACTCAGTACAAGCATCTGTAGCCACTGGGCTTACTGCTACATAGTACAGTATCTCAACATAAAAGTGTTAATATTCTAAACAATATTCAATCTTTTATCCTCAAATAGGATATTTGGCATTGACTACAAAAGTAGGCTGGTGCACCATCCTTTGGAGAACATCTCTCTGTCTCCTTTATCTCTCTATGTCTCTCTCTTATTCTGAATGAGGCCTTGGTCCTTCCTCATAGATTGTACTCTTTATCTTGATAGGCTCTGGGAAGAGTTCTTCAAGATAAAAAGTGACAAGAGGTTAAACCAACCTGAGCTGCAGTGACTACTGTGTTCACAAGGTTCCACAAATTTGACCAAGAAAGCTGAAGAAAGCTTTCACTTGACCAAGAGAATCAAGGAGATTCTCATTGCCCAACCTATACCTAAATCCTCTTTTAAGAGGAGAGGTCATCTAATTGTAGTCTGTGCAAGTTTCTCCTCTCACAGACTAATTTTCTAAGTCCTCCTACTCAATCCAAGTGTTGAGGTAGACCTAAAAGAAGTCCACCCCTCACAAGTAGATACTGACATGTACCATAGGTAGATGGTAACATGGGGCCCCAGTACACCAACAAGGATAATAAACAGGATTCAGGCAGATTATTGCTGAAAGGTTGCCTCAAACACAAATCACTCATCCAATGATACCCACACATCCAAGCCATCAGCTGACTCAGCCACAGAGAAATTACAAAGAGCCAACAGTGTTATGGTCTTTATTTTAAGTTTGACTGTCTGTATGTTAAAAATTGATCTTTCCAAACATGGATACAGATGTTCAAGATCTTATTTGACAATTTTTCAGATTTTGCCTCTGGCCCCAGTGTCAAATTCCTTGGAGCTTGCCTTTAAAAACTTGATGAAGGCCTTCATCATGCTAGTGTTCACTTTGATAGAAAGTCTTTCTCTGGTAGGACTCCAAAATTTTTATTGCCTGGTATAGGTTTGAAAGCAATCTTTCCTGAATTGTGATTTGGTAGTATGGTTATTGGGTCTGATACATATGTTCTTGCTCCTTGTTCCAACTGCAAGGTCCAACCTGAACCAGATGATTCTTAACACTTAAGGATCAATCACATAAAGTCATGACTTTGTGTACTGCTGACATATCTCCCAATCCACTAACACAGGGTGCTTGAGTTCACCATACATACAATCAGTGAAAGCAAGAACCACACCACATCAATTGAACCCTCATTCCCCCTTTGCCCATGCCCCTTATTGGTGAGTGTAACTGTATTTGAATGTAGTGACACACCAGTCAGCTGAGTAAACAAGCAGCACATAAGAAAGCTGTGAAAAAGGGGGCTGGCTTGCATAAGCCACATTGCCCATTTTTTAACATAGAAATGGCCAAAAAGGCTCCCATGGTGTAGTCACCAAAACTGAATTTCAGGGTTGTGAAATAAATGAATTTAACCCCAACCTAAAATAAAGATTTTTGTTTTTTGGGGACACAAAAGGGCTTTGGCCCCCAAAACCAAAGAAGTAGGAATTAGGTAATTATTGCTGATTTCTCATTGGTTACCTTACTTGCACTTAGCCAGGGTCCTGGCTTAGCCCTTCAGCTACCCTCATCCTGAAAGCAACACCACCAACAAAGTTGCATCACATGGAGGCATACTATTTCATATAGTATGCCCAGATACAATGCAATAGGCCTGATACCTGAGGTAGGAGGAACCTTGGAAAATGGTCTATAGCATTGCATGAAGACATCCTATGTCCCAGCTTGCACGCAATGCAAATATGCTGGAATGTACATGTTGAAGTTATGAGTTACCACAGAAAGGAATTGTGGAAATTTTGATCATAGTCTGGGGACTTGTGGATTGATAGATCACTTAGTGATAATTGACTTTTGGAATGAGAGATGAAGAATATTCTTGATTTCTTTATTGTTAGATTCCTTTTTGATAGACAACAACAATGGAACTATGAAAAGGACACAACTGACTTTATATATGCATGATCTGTTCTGTCTTACAAGCTCAGGTTCAGGCACACAAGGACAATTATCAACATGACTCAGAGAAGGAAAGAAAGAAAAACTCTTCTGATTTGATCAGGTCTTGAGGGTGATCAGTGTGTTGTGCTGAAGAAGATGCATACATGACACAAATGTTGAGTGCATTAGATGTCACAGATGCATGTCACACTTGTGTACATCAACAGTACAAGGGGTACAAAAATGCCAGTCAGATTGGCCACAGAAGTTTGTGAGTGTCTGAGAACTGGGAGGTGGATGTGCCTGATGATAGTAAGGTTGGGTGAGTGAGGTACTGGCCTCATCTTGACTTCTGCCCTATGAGGTGTACTAACCCAAATAAAGTAGTGTGAGAAACAGACAGGATGGATATTGTGAGCTTTTTAATGTACTTGTGATTTTCTAGGTAAACTGATGAAGTTTGAGGAATAACAGGTATATGAGAAGGTCAAGGGCTAAGAACTTAGCAAAATGACATCAGATAGAAAGAAGAAGGAATGGTGATATGGAGAATGGAAAAGTGGGGTGTTACTCACAGTCTCTTTTTGCAGATGGGAAAAGAGACCAAGAGTGGTTCTGGTGATGTGGAGATATAGTCAGATTTCACTCTGCGTATAGGGCTATGTTCATATGCTAGTGCCTGTGCCAACAGAATTGGTACACTAACAAAGTTGTATTAAGACAAGGGACCTTTCCATATCCCAAGAGTGTCTTTATTACATAATACAAATGAGTAGGCTTTTTGTGGGTTACATATATTGGGCAACCAAAGTTTGAGTTTGCAGAGCAGTTGTTGGGAATAGCATTCAACAACTATGGGTCCACACTTCCAGCATATTTGCATCACATGAAGGCATGCTGCATAACATAGCATGTCTTTATGTGAGGCAAACATGGTGGTGCCATTCAGATTGTTGCAGTCTGAGCATGACTTGCATCCACTGCTGGCCAGTTATACAGTCCACAAGCTCAATAGTAAAAGTGGTACAGTTTCCGCAGTAGCCCAGGTACCAAAAAAATGTGGAATGGATCAAAATCACTCAACTTTACAAAGGCACATTCACTTTGACTTGAAGATACAGTTGGCTTGGCACCCAGCCTTACATCTATGAGCCTCTTGGCTTCAATAACAGTAGAGTCCCAACATGAGAGCACCTTTAATGCCTGATGTCAAGACCTGTGTCAATGATTGGCAGTTCTGACACAAGATTTAGAAATGGTGAACTTCTTGCAGCTGGTTCAACACTGATATGCTAAACTTCAACAGGGGCAAGTATGATGGCTTTACATGTCACATCATTGAGATGTTGAGCTGCGTCATGTATCCGTGAGAACGCCATCTTCATCAGGCCTTTGCTTCGAGTTTAGCAGTGCTGTAGAAATTATCAGTCGCAGGAAAGAGAGATTCAAGAAGATTGAGTTACTGAACCCACTATGTCAAGGGCTAGCGAAAAACTGGCGTACCACAACTTATCATCTTCCACAGCCATTAGCATTCCATTGAGGTAGGTTTCCATTGTAAGCATCTTTGAACCCGACTTCATCACTGCGGTTCGCGCATGAGCCAGCAATGGTAGTCTCCTCAATGTCCGCCCTGACATACCCTACCCAATCCCCGCGACATGTTAGCTGTCTGATGACGAGTCGTGCGGGCTAGAGATTGAAGGGAAAAAACTGAACAGTTGCCCGCTCCGCAATCTCCAATAACTTGATTGAACACTTTACCGAACGTTCAGCGCCATCAGCTTTCTTTTTCGCTGCAACACATCCAATCCGGACACGCCGAATCGGGTCCTCCAAACCGTCGCGGATCATCAAAGTTTCTTTGTAATCAAGCAAAGTCTGGATTAAGTCGAAAAAGGTATTGGTTAACAGAGCATTTCAATGAGGAGATGTGAAGGGTGTAGTAGGGGCTCGGAACCCACCCTGGGTCGCACGATTTCCGCCTTAACCAACTCACATAGACACGTGCGCAAGATCCAATAGATTGCTTCGGGAGGTGGTAGACCAATGTATTGTTTGATGTCGGCCCGGTCCAGAAACGCGTTATCTATGATAGACTGATTTTCATAAGTATCTGACAGAGTAGAGTGGTGAGTCTTAAAATGCGGCCTGGAATGTTCTCACCTATTGATCCTGTGATATTAGAAGTGGTAAGGACCAGGACATTCCGCCTGTGCTTCAGCTTATCGAGTTCCGTCAACAGAGCATTGACTGCCTACAGGACCATGTCCAAGCTTTTAGGCAGGTTTAAATATCATTTCAATACGCAAGACATGGGTACTTACGCGAAGTGCATCACTTGGCTCGTTACCAGAAGTTCCAGTTGACCGAGACCCGGCGAGGCTTTCAACTTCATCTGACAGCGTGGTGTGATGACTCGTGAGCACGGTGATGATTGCGAAAGATAAAAATCCAGTTGGTAGACGGGCTTACCAATGAGTACCATGACAAAGGTGTCCGGGTCATCGGCCGCTTGTCCGATTTTGGTAAACAAGCTTTGTACCAATTTGCCACTCTCACTGAACCACTTTGAGAATAGTGAGTGAGAGTTGATTTCTACTAGTTCAGTCTTCTGATACCTTCAATATGTAGGCAAGCAAGGGGAACGTGTCTGTCAGCGTCCTTCGGAATCGCGTAAACGCAAAAAAATAAAATGCTGAAAGCTTACATTCCGGACAATCGGATAGATATCTTTTGTGCAAGTGCCCTACACAAAGACGTTTTACCGGTACCAGGTGGTCCGTGTAGTAAAAGAAGTCGATGCCAGGCTATCAAAGCTTGATTGACATTCTGCTCAGCAAACACAACAGAAGAATATCTGGTAAGAGAATCATAAGACTTTAATTTTGACATCAGACGAATTGTATGGAATCATTGCAAGCTCGTATGATTGCTGCTGACATGTAATTTAAAAGTCGTGTCTTCACCCCATCTTCGTAGATCAGACTCTCCCAAATCCCCTCGAGTCTTCTCGCGGGAAGCTCCAGGCGCATAGCTGCCACGTCTCCTTCTTGCCCGTCCTCAAAATCATCGTCTCCGTTTGATCCAAGTGCGCCGTCGGACATTTCTTGTGGATTGGCGCACATGACTGACATCTGGTCCTGCCCTTCTAACGGAAGCTCGTAAATGTGAATGTGAAGAGTGACTGCTTGTAAAGGCACGAGCGGAAGAGGGTGAGCTATAGGGAATAAATTGAACCCCACGTTAATTCACAGCCTAGTTCTTCATCACCAACTGAGGCTACATATGCACAAACCTGACTCAGCGCAACAAACACTATCGACTTCATCCGCTATAAATTTGATTTCTTCCCACCCTGAAACAGGGGCGTGAGTCTCGAGGGAAGCAAAACTGTAGTTTTGATGCAAGAGATAGTCAACACAAGGAGCTCGCGAGATCAAGCTTCCGGCGTGAGTTAAACAGGCGTTAATTAGGCTGCTCACTTGTCGGTGATGTACCGACCGATCGACTCGCGCACAGTGTCATACAAGACTGTTGAGCCCGATCTCAGCCTGACTTCAACTGCATTTGTTTGCATTCACCCAATCCAAAAGTTCGCGTCAGATTTATGGCATGGTGATCACCCTCAAACAACTCTGCAGTTGAGCGGAAGAGAACTGACTGTGTAAATCAAAGGCTGTCTCCTCATCTTCGTCCTCTTCATCGTCACTCTCCTCATCGTCAGCGCCGTCTTCGGTCTCAAGCTCATCTTGTTCGCCATCGTCAATGACAATAATTTGGCTAGGGGATGGGGCATGAGATATCGCAGGTCGCGCAGCTGCCTTCCCAGGAATGTGAACACCATTCTTCGATTCCATTCCCTTCGTTCCTCGCTCAGGACTACTGTGGTTAGGCTCAGGAGAGCTGGAGGGAACAGCCAATCCAGCGTCTCGTTTCCGCTTGATAGGAGAAGCGTCTGAGTGAGTGGGACTAATATATTCGGACAATCCGTTCACATGGTTTTCTTGTGCGGACCCGATTGGAGGTGGTGACGGGGCTATAAGGATTGACTGTTGTGACATTTGAACCTGTTCACCGCTCAAGTTCTTGATACTTTCTATCCGATGAACGCCACAACTGCGAATGCATAAACTGAATCAATGGATTTGGACCATTATGTTTTCAATTTGAGGGTTTGGTATGCAGTAGGGTGGCAATACTTACAGGTAGACTGCTGATGAATGCGCGAAATCGCCAGGGAAAATTATGGCCAAAACAAGATTGAAGGGGAAAGTTGGAGGAAGGCATTGGTGAACAGGCCGGACGCGGTACGGGCGGGGTCGACGGGGCCCTGGCAAATGTCGAGGCCGGGTACTTTGGGGTGATTGAGATAATCAGACTATGAGCAATGTTTACTTCACAGTGTGATAATGGAGAATAGACAGGGTGTACATTCGGAGAAGACAACTTTCTTAGGGGATAATCGAAGAATTTTTTTTTTGTCAATCTTAAAGAAGCCATTGGAATTGTGACTTTTGAAGGCCTTGATGAGTCTGTCTACCCATAGAATAAATAAACATTTGACAGAGACTTCTTTGCAGGCCAAGATTTTAGCACTTCTCAAGACGGCCACTGTCACTGTTTGCGTTATTGATCACAAGTTCCAACATGAGGGGGTTCAATTCGAAAATTCAAAGGCGGTTAATGCACACCTCGAGCTTTACTGGCAGAGCGTTGCTCCCCAAGCAATTCATTTTGAGTATCTTTACCCCAAGTTAACTATGCCATCAATCTCCACCACCATTTCTGCCATCCGTAGCCCCACTCAAAGTCCCTCTACTTCTTGCTGTCGGATTTGTGTATGTTTGAATCTTCTGGGGTGCAAACAATTCTGCAGGCAGTTGTGAATATGGGACCCATGGCTAACTTCATAAAAGCCCATTAGTTCTTGTTTGAAATTAGCCTTGCCAATTTTTGCATACCCCTTAAATTGTTTGGTTTTTGAGGGTCCCTCAGGTGAAGGAGGTTTGGTCACTTGCAAATGTATTGGTTCTGTTGTCCTTGGTCCTTTGGAAAAGCCTTGTCCCTTCCTGTTTACCTCAACAGCACTTGCCTTGGTAGTCAACACACCTTTTCAATTCTACCTTGATTGTGTCAGCCAGGGTGTAAAGTGAGTAAACCCGTTTATCTCTTAGGCTAACAGACAATAAATAAAGAGTACAAAAACATCACTACTCATGTAAATTACTGTTAAAACTTATTAAGCTTATGTTTTGATGTTTTAATTCTTTTCCTTGCACTAATCTTCTTTCTTACTATTATCTCTTATTTTCTTTGTTTTTCTTTTCTTTTCTTTTCTTTAACACAATTTCAGTCTATCAGAGAACTTACAGATGTATACTCGAACTCAAGTGTGTTTCATTCCTCAACTGTCACCTTGTCAAACCCTAAACTTCACTGGTATCTCACACTTTATAACCTAGTGTACAGTTCTGTTTCTTTTCCGTATACCTAACAGAACCACCTCTCTGAGACCTCTTTTCTTCCTTATCAATTGTTTTCTCTTTATAATTGGTCAAGGTGAGGTCTCAAGAGTGTTGGTATAACACTAAGATTGAAACTGAACACATTTCAATCCCTGTTTCTGTCAATTGCATGTGTAGGAACGTAAATAAAATCTTACCAGAAGCATATCCTTCAAAGTAAGATGAGGGGTTTGCAGATAGAACAGATGTTGAAGTCATGAACAAGTTGTTTCACTTCTATCTCATGCCTCATCTTTGCTTCTTTCAATTTATCAATTTCCATTTCATTTTGGTATCCAACTTCGTCAGTCCAATGTAAAACTTATCAGATTCTAGATCAAAGAAATTATTTTTCCCTCATTCCAGTTCTGGGATTGTGCACATGGTAATGGTCCCACTGTCCTACCAAACCTCTCAATACAGATAATCATTGGATGGTATAATTCTTAGTGGTCTGGAATAGACATCCATGGCTTTTTAGATTTGTTTCATAATCCTTAGCAGTGAGGTCCCTGGTCCTAGTGACATTCATTTATTCTCATAATCCTCTTTCATTACTGATATGTTGATTCATCCTTTCTTGACTTGTGTCATAAGATTTATACTGAATGATTTTCATGTAGCAGATTTCCTTGTCTTTCTACCAAAACATGTATAAATTGTGAGTCAGCCAGAGAGGATGTATAAGCAAATTCATCTTCTAAATCTTTAGTTGAATCCAAAAAATCCTAAGTAGTGAAGAAAAAAAAAATCGGACTCTGTGGCTGACTCGACAGATATACAATTTGGAGAACACCTGGGTATCACCATGTTAGCTTTACACTCAGGAAAGAGAAATACAGGCAATACATAAATGGAATAATGAGATGGAGAAATATACATGGTCATTATGAAAATATAGCATGTACCATAGTAACATAAATACCCATCTGTGTTGTGTTCATTCATCATTATACTCATCTTTTTATCAATTTATTGACAGACAGCAGGAAATTGAGTTAAGGACACTGAACTCAATTCTTCTTCCACACCACAAGAGACTCTCACCTGATCAATCAAAGAAAAGAAAGACTGATGAGGAAAGTTCTCTTGTGGCGCGGGTTGTCACTGCCAAGATATTTGTATCGGATGGGCCTATCCGATGTTCTATCACCCCAAGATATGCGATGCAGTGTCAGTAGGATTAGGTGCGATGGAATTACTATCGGTATCTAATGCTCTGACACCATATTGCAGTGTAATTCCATCGTACCTAATCCTACTGACACTGCATCGCATATCTCGGGGTGATAGAACATCGGATAGGCCCATCCGATACAAATATCTTGGCAGTGTGTCTGTCAGTGTGAGTATCAGTGATACACTAGGTTTGTTACAATGAGACTGACAAGTTTTCCAAATGTTACATCTCAAATGAAAAGGTGTGAAAGGGAAGTGAAACTACAACCATTACATTCTTAACATTTATCTACTTACAACTTCAGGCAGCCTAATAAATATCTTTCTGCTTTAATACTATTTCCTTGTTGATTTCTCTCACTGAGTTCTCCTTAAGCCCACAGCCAAAAAGCTGAAGATCCAAGACTTGAATTATGTGTAAGTTTGATTGACTGTTTTGTTTCATCTCAGGGTTGTATAAATATTGACAGTGAGGCCTGATTAACCTCAGATACATCAAAACCCAGCACAATGAGAGCAATTTACACAATGATCAATATGGCAAAAAACAAATTCTTGAAATTGGTAACCTTTGAGTTTCAATGGTATTGACTAACATAGTCTCTTGTGGATATTCCTCTACACCTCCTTCATCACTATTTTCTCCTTCAAGTGTGAAACGAAACAAATCTAGGGCTTTTCAAAGCAGGAATTGTGGTCAATTTTAAAGCTTACATCACTTCAATTTACAGTGATTTTCCAAAGGAATGATGTTTGAAATCTGAAGTATAAAATATGAAGACCACCATTAGCATATTTGTAGGTAGCCCAAACCATGTATTACCATCCACATGGTCAGTTCAAAGTTGATGCTAATCTGCACTGATCAAGCCTAATCCAGCCTTCCAACACTTTTCAGCCATTGCTAGTGCTCAGGCATAGGTAGGATAGAGAGGTGTTGAGTTGGAGAGGTGAACAAAGGCAACAGAGGGTATGATAAGGATTCAAACTTTCTTGTTTGAAACTTTAATCAAGTCCAAATATGGATACTTGAGTTCAAATTGCCTTAATTAAGGCCAGCAATCATCTGCTCAGCCCAAGAATCCTTGATCAAGGTCTTGTTTTTTTTTCAAGAGCTTCCAAGGTCAAAAAACCTTGATGAAGGCATCTCAATCTGAGAACCTGATCTGCTAATCCTTGTTCATGAGCTTACATGTCCAAAAATGACTACTAGGACAAGCATGCCCCAGAATTTCTCAGACAGGTGTGGTCCTAGTTTTCCCTTGTCCAAAAAAAGAAAATCTGGGACAACATTTGTCCTAAATTTTCAGAAGACCCTTTTTGTAGTAGTCTTTGTGGAAAGTGTTATCAATGGGTCATCAAATCCTATAAGACACAGCAGAGGTAATGGATAGTCCCAATATCCGCATGTAAAAATGTTAATGTGAAGGTTTGGCATTTAGGTTTTAGATTTTGAATGTTACATTCTTTAGGATAACCACTATAGTCTTAACTCATCTGAAAATCACAACACCCATAATCTCACTCAAAAAATTCATACTGACATTATCAGTTTCACAGTTTACTAATTCATTAATCACAGAACATCCCAATGAAACTTGAGCTGCAGTCTTCAAAACTGCAATCATAACAGTTTTGTGACACACTCTTACAGAACCGTTTAACAATGGTGCATTGTACATCATTATACATCTAATGATATATCCTTAATCCTTAAGAAATTCTGAGTCTTTTAGCCTATTCAGAATATCCACAACTATGTGAGTTCCATTCATTCTATACATCATGACAATCATGAGGCTTGGTGGTGGACTTGAACTTAGAGGGTAAAATTGTCAGCTATGTACTTGAGAAGGTAGAAACCCTCATTGGATCTTGATTTCACAGTTTTGGAGCGATGACATAGTGGTTTGGCATGGGCCTGGGGACTGGTTACATCTTTTTTGTGTAATTTTCTCAATTCCATGGCGATACTACTTTGAGAGATATTCAGGTTTTGAAAAGCCAATCCCAAGTAAAATTGTTAATGTAAGGCATTCAGGGCATTTGTATGGTAATCTTGTGGTTTATGGTCTTTGTCCCAAATGAAAAACTCAAAGGCAAGTTCTGTGCTAGGATATATAGAACAGTCTTGCTCTAGCATTTTTTTTATTTCTAGTGTAAAGGAGGGGCTTGAAATCAAGTGAAGGGTTGGATAGTATGTCACCCTAGCACACCATACCCGTAGCTTTCTATACCTCCCAGACCTGCAGGACCTAGAAACCCAAATATCTGGTCTTTAGAGAGGAAAATATCACCAGCTCAGTAGTCATCTTGATGTGTGCTTCAAAAAGGTTTTGATCAACATCCTCGACCTCGTGAGTCCTAAACCTGAGAGTACCAAATTATGATTGGGGGAGATCAATTAAATTTTTCATCCAAGACATGCAAATGATGGCAAGCCAAGTGTGGGTGCAAAAAATAGCTCAAGGCTCCGGTTAGAACAGGTTTTATTGCAGCAAGGTGTTGTATTTGAACCTGTGAGAGGTGTCCTTTCACTAAAGGGATATGAGTGTTGGAGCCGTGCTAGACTGTTGACGCAAGGGTCAGCACAGAGCAGCACTTGGTTCGAGTGAGAAACGACAAAAAAAATGTACCTGTTGACGCAAGGGTCAGGACAGAGCAGCACTTGGTTCGAGTGAGAAACGACAAAAAAAATGTACCTGCTCAGAGGCAGAGGCACAGAGTAAAGACGAGTAAGTGAAAAGCGATGACGAAGTGAGGAAAAAGGAAACAAGTGTCATCGCGTACTACATATTTATACTCGTCTAATAGTCACAACTCACGGAAGCTACTCAGGGTCTGAGAACAAACATCTAGGAAAGAAAAAAAAATAATAATAAAGAAAAATTGAAGTAGTCTTAGCCAAGAGAAAGAACCGGTGGTCCAGACTGAGAGCCTGTGGTCCAGACTGAGAACCTGTGGTCCAGACTGGGGTAACTTTAGCTAAGAGAACCGTTGGTCTAGGCTGGATGACTTGCGTGGTGTACTTGAGATACTCTAAGACTTTCAGCTTGCATTGCTGTACCACCCGAGGGCTTGGCTGTGACCAAAGGTTTCCGCTTACTTGGAGTATGAAAGCAGAGCGATGGCTGTACCATTGCGGTTGATGAGCTCCACGTCACGGCCCCACTTCGCATGGGGAGGGCATCAGATTCAGATTTTGTGCTCTCAAGCTTGCGGAAATCCGGCCAGACCTTAGATGTAAGCTGAAGGCGCATGAGAGACTTCGTAGTGAGAGAGAACTAGACCAATGATGCATAAGCCGGATCTGTCAGCCTTCATTGTCACACTTCACCTTTACTCATGATCTGTCAGGTATGGTCCCCCCGAAACGAGGTAGATCGGGTTGGTTGCGACTAAGTGTACTTTCCCTCGGCTTCACCACTTTTGCTCCCTTTCGTGTATTCGGAGGAGAAAAAAATAGTGAACAGGCTTTCCAAGACGCCAAATCACGCAGGAGCACTGCCAGCATAGTCTTCCTGGATAGATAAAATTCGAGCCATTGTCCACAGCCAGACAAAGGCTCGGATGAAAGCCTCGGTCAGTTCCTGTCCGAGGACTCCTCGGATCTTTTGGTCTGAGGCAACCTTGCTGACAGTGGAGTTTTGCGCTGCTCTCAACACTTCCCAAAACAAGCCGTCTATGGAGTATCACTGCAATCAAGTGAGAGGCGATGAGATGATAGTTAAAGCAAAGGCTAAAGAGATAGCAATCTTGTAAGTGATATGAGGGAATAACAACCTCGAAGAGAGTTGACCGAGTCATGAGAGCAAACCTGCTCAAAGTGAAAGATGGAAACGGTGAGGAAAGAAAGAAAGAGAGAAATAAAACATTAGAGCTCTTTCTTTAAATACACATATCCTTCGTGACCATCCTCACAAAATCCTCCATGATGACCATGCACATCACTCTCAAATTAGCCCTGACATCATCTAGAAAAGTAAACGTCAATGATGATGTGGGTATGGCGCAACTTATCAGCTCATGCCTCTTTCGTCACCTCCAATCCATATTCGCTGTTTCCCTGTGGTTTGTTGAGTCAGAAAGCTGGGAGTACTACAGTGATACGTAGGATATGGGCTTAGAACAAGTCAACTTGCATCACTGGGTAATAACAGATGGGGGAGCAAAGTATGAACAGTGTATTCACTATCAATGTAACCATGATTGCTGGTAGAGGTTTAATCGTTTGTTGTGTTTGGTGTGCAGACCGACTCAGTTGTTTAGGTCAGTATGGCATGGTCTGACACCGGTAGTGCTGGTTCATGCCCAGTGTATGCATATCCTAGATGACTCTTCGGTCCTAGTGGCTGGCGGATCAACTTGGATACCGTATAAACATTTTGTCATCCAAGTCAATTTTTGACCACATGGCCATAAACCCGGCCCCTTGCAGACTCTTTGTTTGGGTAGCGATGTGAAGAGTCGAAAGAGTCTTGGCACTGGATACGGTGATACTGGTACAGGCACTGCTAAAGTGTACAAGTTATTGATAAGAAAGCGGTCCTCTGCTCGACTTCTCTAACTGAGCTGACCTGGTACGAGGTACAGCAGACGAAAACAGAAAAGATGGGGTAGATGAGTACGTGATCTTAGGATACTAATAACCAAATAAAAAGACGGATGCATTCACATTAAACCACTATCTCGGATTCAAGTCAATAAGAAATATTAGAGAAAAGATGAAAATGGTTGAATAAGAAAAGTGGGTGATACGTACGATCTCTTCCCCAAGATGGGGAAAGAGCTCTACGTTGCTAAATCATGTAACTATTTATATTCCTTGCTTCTCAAATTGGTTGAGGTCTTTTCGATACTTTAATAAATGGATTTTTGTTACCTAGTCCTCTTATGTTCATCGTATTGTAAGAACGATTTTCTATCTCCAACTGAATCTTATCCTTTTTCTTTTCATATTACAATTCTTCTTCCCATTTCGTAATTTGTTGAATATATAATTAATGTTATTCCTCTTCTTTCATGATCTCTAACTCTACTTATCAGTTCATAACTCGTCGAATGGATACTGAAAAACGAGTCCTGGATCAATCCTGAATCCAGCAGCTGAGGAATGCGAAGCAGCCGACAGCGTGTTCTCCTTCCCTATCGTTGTTCCGGCTTGAATATTCGGCGCTTGAAAGATCGCCAGGTCGGTTGATTATGGCTGTGGGTGGCTGCGAGAGGCTGTGAGAATTCATGTCCTCCCCACCATAGAAGTCGATGTCTACTTTTTGGTTACAATTTTCATGAAGCAAGCGTGCTTCCGGCTGTGGTCAGGTAGAGTCGTGATGGCTTGGCTGCTGAGACGGTCAACTTTCCGAAATCCGACGAGGCCCTATATAATTCGGCGGTCTGATACGATAGACCGTTATCCCATCCAACATCAAGACAAATACTTCTCTATCCATCACAGCTCTTGCTCATATTTTCCATCAGACCACCGAGAACTGATCAAGTGGAAAAAAGTAAACTCAAGGACAATGCGATCAACCTGGTACCTTCTAGCATCAATAGGTTTGTGACAACACAAATTCAGAAGAAAAAAGCAGCCATCTCATTCAAGATGCTGATGCTCCGACTGCCACAATCCTTGGTGTTTTTAGCTCTTTTAGGATTTATGGAAGTCGTATCAATCCCATCCTCGGGTCAACGTATTGATCGTCGGTCTATCAGGTGATCGTACACTTCTTTTCTTCTCTCGATTTTTGATTGACGCTATCATAACGCTGATTCTCTTTATCCTTTCAACGGGACTGCAATTGCTTGAATCTTGGAGGAAATAGTTCCAACCTCAACCGACGCGCCCATTGCCAGGCTGGCATGGAGTGCTGGTCCCCATCAATCTCCAATATATCTGCTCGTGGTCCTATACCCGGGGCTGACTCTCGAAGTGGGGATCCATGCAAATTTGACCAAAATCTTGCCTCTTGTGGTAATGTTGGCACTCAAGCGTGAAATGACATTTAAGGACAAGGAATCAATTGACACTTTTTTGATCTTATTTTCACATCTCTCGCTGCTTCATTTGTTTTGTGTGCTCATGAGTCTTACAAATCTCAAATGATTACCTGACACACCCAATTCTTGAAGGCCTTCTGTGTCTATTCTCTTTTTTTTTGTATGACCATGTGATATTTTGTCGTGGAGCATGTGCAACAGTTCAAACATTTTTGCAAAGGACCTACTTAACAGTTCAAACCTTTTTGCAAAGGACCGACTTGTCTCCCTGATCATTGTTAAGAGTAATTCGATAAAAATTTCCACCAATCTGTCAACCGCAATGTGAACATTCAACTTGAAACCTTCAACCATTAGTAGACTTTTTCCTTTACATATTCAAGGACTATCCTGGCAGCCCACATGCCCAAATTTTTTTATAGCTTCATTACAGCTGTATAAAAAATCATGGTATACAAAGATGAATTCTGCAAAATTCCTAAAAAAAAATAAATCCAGAATTCCACAACCCCCCCCCCCCCCACCGGTATAGCTCAAAGTAAGGAGCCGGATTTGACGCCAGGTTTGTGAGGAACAATCGGCTTTTTCATTTGCTATCTTGAATCTGACGGTGGTCCTGTGAATATTGGGTGGTGAGCCTGTGAATTATGGAGTGTCTGAAGCTACAGGTAATTGTAAAAAGTTCAGAATTCCAGAAGCTAGTTCTGGCTTTCTGGAATTCTGAAAACGTTTTGGATTTTTTTTTCCAGAATTCATATTTGTATGCAATCATTGTGGAAAATTCTTCAAGATCTTCAAAAAAAATCAAATTTTACTCATGGGCTGCTTATCTGACTTTGGATCAGGTTGCTGATGTATCTTGATAGTTTGTCTGTCAAATCCACTGGAGTTCTCACAAGCAGATAATTGGGGCAGCATTTGGTCATTCGAATTCTGCTAACTGTGAATGAGACACACTGCAACCAGATGGGTGCATCTCAGATCCAGTTTTGAAATGTAACCAGGATTTAGAGTTTTAGATGGGGTGGAGACATCTCTGCGATTTTCATATTACGCACATCTATCGGATGTCCCTTCTGTGATGATCAGGCTAGGGGAGTTGAGATTTCAGAGTTTTCTTGATTGAACTATGGATTGTAACACAGAAACTTTGATAACCTTTTCAAGAATAGTTATGGTGACATAAAGATACAAGAGATTCCGATAAGGAAAGAGAATGACTTGAGAGGAAGAACTAATGTATATGCAGTACAACAAAAGCGCGTTTAGCACACCCTCTTCCTGGGTCGATCTTTGCTCAAGTCGTCTTTCCCTTCGAATTTGAACTGAGAGGAAGGAGAACAAAGATAGAAACAAACAAATAAAAAGGTGTTGTTTGAACGCTGATGAGTACTTAAAAGTGATAAGGAAATCATAGCCAATACTTAGTATAATAACAAAGTTATGGAATAAACTATAACGAAAAATAAACTATTAAAACCATATCATTATACCTTCCGCAGCTCAGACATATCAGTGATGCACCGGATGCATCTTTTAACCTGTCTCTGGGATGTGACCTGAGGTTGGGAAAAAGTAGGGATATGTTGGAGGGCACGCTGGGAATGTGCCAAGATTGGTCCCTGGGACACATCCTCACTTTGATGCATGTCGGACATGGACCAAGGACGAGGTTGTCTGTTTAGGGCCCAATTAATCTTTTTTCAACATTTCATGCTCCAAATACAAAGGGCCAAAAAAGTGAGAAGCTAAAAAGGGGACTTGAACCCCAGAAGGCGGCTGGTTTTGTTTCCCTGGGTGGAATCTCTGACCACTTAACACTGCGTTCACACTGCATGCAAAATGGGGTCGCACACAGTTTGTGTGTCACCCAGTTGCACACATGTCACACACATTATGTCTGCGTGTTGCACACAAATTAGCCGCTATGTTGCACACAGGGACATCTCGCATGCATACATGTCACACACATATGCTCGACTATGTACCTAACTGCCCAACATTTCGGAGCTCTGTGTAGTCAACATACTCATGGAGTGTCCTCTCTGTGGATATCCTCAATAAAATGAATGTCTGTCCCTATTTCTTCTCATTCCCATTTCATTCCTTCAATCTCAATTCTTCTGCTCAATTACTAATTCATCTTCTCTTTTACTTCTGTCTTTGATCAATTTAGGTTTTGCGGGTAACTTGTTCTCTAATTCCTCCCTCATCCCATTCATCATCATGTTCTTGTATTATTCTTACTTTGATCAATCTTTAATACTAACCTACCTTCCTTTTCATTTTTGTTTTGTATACATGTAGCAAAGATCTTCAGTGTGGGGCTTCATTGTTTGATGTTAGTTACTAACCTAGTCTATCTAGATTTTACAATGTTACCTCTTCTATTCCAGGTTGTCAGGTAAGTGTATTCCTAACTCCTTCTCATCATGAATCACTTTTCTAGTTTCACTCCGTTTAATCCCAAAGACCAATTTATTCAGTTTTGTGTATATTTTCATGTTTTTTTTCTAGGTCTTGCAGGCAAGTTTTTCCTTCAATCCTTACTTTACTCAATCATATTACTAATTTATCTCAGTGTGTTGGAGATTTTCATCTGTTTTGCTGTAGGTCTGCAAGGTACCTCTATCGATCTCTCATCTTTTTTTCTTTGGTTTGAGTTTTCTGATTTCAATCACTAATCTACTCAAGTATCTTTTGGTAATGTATTCTCCTTTGTTCCAGGGTTTGAAGGCATGTCTCTAACACCTCATTCATTGACAAATTTCTTGACCAAGTAAGGAACCAGACTGAGTCATTACTCACAGTAACCCAAGAGCTTCATTGAGGCTCATGGTAATAATTTCCAACTCCACCGTTTCATCGTATTCATCTTCTTCGTCATCGTCACCAGAGTCAGTGTTGCATGTTTTAACTTGGTCTCTAGGCTCGTCACGCTCATCATCTGGTCGGCACTCCTTGTCTGGACCTGCTGGTTTCTCCGACAGTGTGTCAATTGGGATATTTAGGGGTACGCTATCATCGTCCTCTAGCCTTCCTTTTTGTATCAGTATATCTTGGTCCATGTCTTCTACCTTGCCGTCCATGCCCGAAGTCGTTTCTTCTTCTACGAGATCCCAGTCTGGGTCCATAGATGCTGATGATTTTTGGGCAGGGAACACGAAGGGCTGGAAGGTAGTGTCGTGACTGATGATAACCTTGTCTGACTGCATATCCAACAGGTGGTAGTTATAATTGTGTTCATCTATACCTAAGAGGATGGGTGGTCATGAGACGGGTTGCATTTTCCCATTTCGCAACTCCTTCCTTATCAAGCGGTATGCTAGGCAGCCAAAAGGGTGAAGGTGCTCGATTTTAGGTTTACGATGATACCAAACCTCATACGGAGATCTTTTGAGGCCCAACGCTGAGGTGAACAGCTTGTTTTCTAGAAAAAAAACTGTGTGTTGTATCGCGCGCATCCAGTACCTGGTACTTAGACCAGACTGTATCAACATGGCCCTCACTTTGGTCGTTATCGTCTTATTGGCACGTTCTGCTGCTCTGTTCTGCTCTGGAGTGTGTGGCAGCGTGACCCATAGAAATATCCCCTTTTTCGAGCAATAGGGCAATAAGAGGTCACTTAAGAATTCACCCCCTCCATTTATGAATTGAACAAACGCTGGAGAGATGGTAATCTCGTAAGTGTTCTGAGGGAAAAACAACCTCAGTGAGTGAAGACCGTCTGGAGAGCAAACCTGCTCGGAATGAAAGGTAGGAAACGGTAAAGAAGAAGAAAGAAGAATTACAATGATGAGACTCTTTCTGATATTTATCCTAGTTTCCTACACAGCATTCCACGTCATTCACCCATTACTCTCAGAGTCCATTACTCCCATCTCTCTCCTTCTCAGTCTTGGTCATGGTCAACTTATGTCATCTGGGGAAGCACTCATCAATTTTATGGACAGTTTCTTTTGTCTTCTTTTGGTATGCCTCTCTGCATATGCAATGTAATCTTTAATAATTTCAAAAACATCTTCCGCATTCTTGCTCCTTGAGCAATACACAACTTTGAATCCGGAATAATCATCTGTAAACATCACGTAATAGTTTTCGCGATTTGTTGAGGGGGTACGGAAACTTCCCCTAAGGTCTAGGTGGACTTTTTGGAGGAAGTTTGAGGATCGTGGTCTAGTGCTTTCAAATGGGAGACGTTGACTTTTAGCCAGGGGACAGATTCTGCATTTCGAGATGACCTTAAAATCACAGGGTCTGGTGCTAGAAGGCAATTTCTTTTCTAGTGAGTCCGAGTCTCCACATCCTCATACAGTAGTCTTTCCCCAGGTGTCTTAAAGAGTAGTGCGATTTGAGGATAGCGAGTTCATTGAGTCGCGATCATCTCTAGAACAGCTTGAAACAGGACTGACAGGGTTCGATTTTACAAACATAAGGCTGCCGTCTCCTACAAATGTTCCTATGAACAGCTCCTTATTCCGGTCCATGAGGCGGAAGTAATTGAGGCTTGGCTTATAACGATAAGAAGTTCTGAGGGAGTGTTCGTGTAAATAACCTTGTTAGGACAAGGTACACGAAGATGACCGAAGAGCTTAAGAAATCTAATGAAGAATGAATAGATGAACAATTCGGTAAAGAAGAAGGAAAAGAGAATATCTTTGAGTACAACACTTCTTTAAGTAGAAAACCGAAATGTGCATATATCCATTCTACGTCATCGGTCAACAGCTCCTTGCGATGGGTAAGCAGGATTAGGAAACACATTATGTCACAGCAGAAACGTCATGCACATAAACCTCTGTCACCCATCTCAATTGAAGTGAGGGTCTTTCAGGAGTTCGGTTGTGACTCCAGCTCTAACCAGACAGCCTCCAGCCAGGAGATTGTGTGTAAGTTCTGGTTTCTCATTATTGAGCATGTAGTGACTAGAACCAGTGTCCACCATCCCTAGGTCCAAACTTCTACCCATTTGACTTGCAATGATCTGAGACAATTGAGAACATGCATATTCACCACTCATCTCTGCATTATACATGAATTATCTATCTTCTAATCTGAGGTTCGACATGGATTCTAGTATATTCACCGTGTCCGCCGAAAATGCGCCTGACGTCTAGCGCTGACAAAGCCCCTTTATGACACAAAGGGGTTTTGTTGGCACTAGACATCGGGCTCAATTTCTGCAGACACGGTGATTGAAGGAGGAGCCATCATTTCTTCAGTTGACGTTACTGTAAAAGTGGTTTGCCATTGAGTAGTTACTCGGACCACCTTGCCCTCTTTGGCCATCAGACCGCCACTGACCTGAAGCCTTCTTCTCATCCTCCGGTTCCTTTAACTTATGGGTGTTTTGGGGTAGTTGGAAGCAGTCCTATGGGAGATGGTGATCTCCTCCGTCACATTGCCTGGGTGTGCAACGCATGCATCTGAAGTTTGTCTTGTCACACTCGGGGCAGTCTGTTAGAATTTTGAATTGAAACTGTTTCTGTCTGGATTCACTTCCCTATCACACCACGGAATGCACAAATACTGTAGATTTGACAAATTTTGTCACTGGCTCTTCACTAATGGTCCGCGCATGGCCAGCCAATCTCAGTGAAGAGCCGCTGACAACATTTAATGAAACTAATGTACATAAAAATGTTAATCTCACTACTCTAAACCTAATCTTGATTACTCATCAAGATACTGACAGACACAACCTGCCTCAAAGAAATCTTTCCTCATCAATCATTTCTCTTTAACCCAATTTGATTGGTCAGGTGAGAGATTCTTTGAGGTGTGGAGTGTAGCAGAGTTAGTGGTGCTTAACCACTACCTCCTGCTTTTCTGTCACAGTCTCCATCTTTGGCTTGAAGTGAGTGACTTTGAGATCTAGAGAGGGTTGTATTGATTGAACCTTGAAGCTCATAGGCTCTTTTCAACTTAGCTGTCAGTGTATCAATGCTGTTAAAACCCAGTTCTATGTAATTAATAGCCTTATCATGCCATTTCAAGTTTAAGGACCTAGCCAATCTGCTACACTTCTCTTCCTTGGTGAGTGGTTCTCTGGCCTCCAACAAGGCTTTTAGTCTAAGCTGCCACTCATCCATGTTTGAGAAGGTCCTTACTGACACCTTGTTTGGTGTTGTCTAGGGTGTCTTGTAGGGTCATCTTTTTATGAGTTGACTGACTGGAATGGTATTCCATCATCTTCATCCACAGGAATGCCAGCTTAACATCTATTTTCTTTTTACTGGTATTGCTATACATAATCAGGTAGCTGATTTCTCTGTCTGATTTGGTCTGGTTCATATTGGCTATCAGCCATGTGACTAGACACTTCCAAATAACTTGATGGAGGTTCCTGTCTTCTCCTTCTGGTAGGTTATCTGATTTTATATAGCTGTCATACATCACACTGGCTAAACCTAAGTCCACTCACTGCCAAGATATTTGTATCGGATGGGCCTATCCGATGTTCTATCACCCTGAGATATGCGATGCAGTGTCAGTAGGATTAGGTGCGATGGAATTACA
>MU167334.1:163290-177237 GCA_015951145.1 Cronartium quercuum f. sp. fusiforme G11
AATTCCATCGCACCTAATCCTACTGACACTGCATCGCATATCTTGGGGTGATAGAACATCGGATAGGCCCATCCGATACAAATATCTTGGCAGTGTCAAGTCACACATACATGCCACAGGTTGTACACTATAGTGCAGGAGGGAGGATCAGAGTTTTACCCTCTCTTCCCGCACATTGCAATCTTGTTATAAAGTCTTGTAGCCTTAAGGGGACTCATCCCAGGTGTCATCTCTCTCTTGTATCATTAGACCTTGCTAGTCAGCAAGTCATAAGACCCATGATTCAAACAAATCAATTTATATTGTTGTTTTGGTGAAATGATCAACAGGAATTCTTTATGTAATTGAGAAAGGCATAGAGCTCAATCACTCTAGACAAAGTGCAAACTTATCAGCACTGGCAGGAAGCTTTGACCCATTTCAAGGCCTGTTTTTGTATGAATCTGTTGGGAATACTGATGTCACCTGTACCATTTCCATTTTCTACTTTTTTAAATTTCACATTTTCAATTATTTGATATTTTTTCTATGATGATGAAAAATGTACATTTATGTTCCGCAGTTATTTTATATGTTGTCTCTCTTGTTGTCAATATATAGAACCCTGTTTGTCTACACTGTGGTTGAATTTTCTTTATAATTCTGACCATACAAACATTACCACTATCTCATTGCTCACTCATATCTTTCTATGTGCTGTTTGGTGTATTAAATTACACATATGCTGTTGTATTAATCTTTCCCTTTTTCTTTTCATTAAACTACAATTTCATGATCAATTTCAACCATGCAAACATCACCACTATCTTGTTGCTCACTTGTAGATTTCTATGTGCTGTTTTGTGTATTGACTTACAGAATCCTCCCAATTGTGGGTGTGGGCAAAATCTGATCAGACAAAAAGCTTTGATACATGATAAAAAATTCTTAGAAAGAACTCCAAGACAAGTTAAGAAATCACAATGAATTATATGATCCCCTTGAGTGATACAATACAATGACTATATATATGTATTTACTCTATCTCTCTTCTCCACAACTTATTTTTTCTTATTTACAGTATTTGTTTGATGTATGTTACCCATAAAGAGTTCCAATGCCTCCCTGATACAAAAGTGATCCAAATAGGGTTGAGCAACTCTTCAACCCTGATCACTAGCTCACACTGACCTAATTGAAGAAACAACAATAATAAAGGTTAGGGATAGAAAGAGAGAGACATGTGAAAAGAGAGTCTAATCTATAAGTCAAGTGTGGGATAAACAAACTCAGGCTGTCAGTGATGGGAAACAAGAAACACTATATATTCTGTGGACAGCCAATTTTAATTGAGGAAGTCAGGTACTTGTCAGAAGGAAATAGAAACAGAAGAAGTAGAAAAATAAGGGAAAGCTGAGGACTTACTCTTTCCCAGCTATAATTGAGCTTAGGGAAAGAGTAGTTCTTGGGTCCATGAGAGGTATGGAGTATAGCGCTGGAGGCTGCTTAGTATAAGCATATTATTCTTTTAGTCTGATCCTACGTGCGCTACTGCACTTTTTACAACCCATACCCATCCTTGTCTCTCTATTCCTTTCACAGAATGATGCTTCTCAATTCAAAGTCTAAAATTCTTACCATGAAGCAAAAAATAATAAATCGATACAGTATTGAGAAGGATTTCATTTCATATCTTTTCTCTCAAGTCATTCACAACAACAAAGACTGGAAACATCAAGTCCATTTTCTCTTTTCTCCTATAAGTTTTGTTCGGATTTATTGACCAAAATGGTAAGTGTGGGAGTTCCACACACAAGTAGCAATGTATCTAACAGAACCCCTAAGAGAACTCATTGTGATATACAATCACTTTCTTTTTCTTCTTTTGATCATGACTCAGTCCAAAAATTTGCTGACCAGAAATGTATGATTTTATGAAAAGGCAGTTATGGATTTTGAATACTTGGAAGCTGTTTTGGTATATTTTTAAAGTTGCATGGAGCTTGTTGGGGAGAGCCGGGATGAACTTTTATTTTGGGGATCAATTTCGGGTCTAGTGAGCAGGTCAAATTGGAATTCCCGCATACCTTTGTATGTGTACATACAGTAACGTCGGGGCTTTTCTTACGACATCACTTGCGGTAATGTACAAGCACGGTCCAAAGCGTCGGTACCGGGTCTGTCGCGGTGGCTGGAAAGGGGGAATCAGGATTGATTGGAACGGGAATTGAACCAAACGATCGATTCAACAATAAAACTAGAATTACCACTTCAACCCCCTCCCCCCAAAAAAATGGAAGAACAACCAATAAAATATTATCAAAATAATAACTCACAATCTGAAAATCAATTAGAGCACGCGAATTTAAATCTTGGATTAGAATCAAATACAATCGAACAACAACAAAATACTTCATCAAATGTGCAGACACCTATTGAATCAAATATTATTACTCACCAACCGGCACAATTACCTACAATAATGACACAAGAATCAAATGAACCAACAATAAATATATCCAAACCATCAACTCCACCAACAGTAATACCAAAGAAAAAACCAGAAGAAATAGCCAAACAATATCTAATATCACAAACTCAACCTATAATTATTCCATCATATTCATCTTGGTATGATTCAAATAAAATTCATACTATCGAAAAAAAAGCTTTACCTGAATTTTTTAATGGTAAAAATAGATCAAAGAATCCAACAATTTATAAAGATTATAGAGATTTTATTGTAAATAGTTATAGATTAAATCCTTCAGAATATTTAACTGTTACTGCATGTAGAAGAAATCTATGTGGTGATGTTTGTGCAATTATGAGAGTCCATGGATTTCTTGAACAATGGGGTATAATTAATTATCAAGTAAGTCTTTTTTTTTTTTTTTTTGCTTCCTTAACAGAATTTCAAGACTAATAAATGATACAATGTTTAGGTTGATGCGGATACTAGACCTGCGGCTGTTGGACCACCGTTTACAGGTCATTTTAGAGTATTATTAGATACACCTAGAGGTTTAATGCCATTACATACAGGAAATTTAAAAAGGAAACCTCACGAATCATTAAAATCTGATTTACCTGATACAAAGAGTTCTAAATTAACTCATGATTTATTCAATGAAGGTGTAGAATTAAGAAGAAATCTTTATACAAAAACTGACAAAGGTATAGAAAAAGAGATAAAAGAAATTAATGAAGAAAATGTTGAAGATGGAACAGAATTGGAAATAAATCAAAAACCTGTAGTGACATGTGATGTATGTGGAGTAGATTGTACGAATTTATGTTATCATAATACTAAACAAAGAACATATGATTTATGTCCACAATGTTATACTTCTGGAAGGTTTCCGAATCAAATGAATTCAAATGAATTTCTAAGATTAGATCGAAATAATCCTAATAATTTGAAAAGTTGGACTGATCAAGAACTTTTATTATTATTAGAAGGGTTAGAAATGTACTCAGATGATTGGGATAAAATCGTAGAACATATCGGTGGTACAAAAACTAAACAAGAATGTATTTTAGAATTTTTAAGATTACCTATTGAAGATGAATTCATAAAACAAGTTGATAAAGATTTATCTTCTACTTCTTATATTAATCCTTCAATTATTACTGGTTCTGAAAATCCTGTCGTCTCTGTACTTTCTTTCTTAATAGGTTTAGTTGATCCTGATACTATTTCTAAATTGACTAATGAAAGTATTGAAGATATAAAATCTGATATAAAACAAAAAATTAATGAACCTAATCAAACACATCAAGAAGAATCAATATCAACTGAACCTAAAGAAAAAGTAAATACAATGGATTTAGATGATTCAGAATCAAATTCACCAACCAAATTAGAAAAAACAATACATTTAGCTTTAAAAACAACAAAACTAAAATCTTTAACAAAAGTAACAGAAGAAGAAATTGAAATTAATAAATTATTATCTAATTTAACTGAAAAAACTATAGAAAAATTAGATTTAAAATTATCACAATTTAATAAATTAGAATCTTTAATTGAATTAGATAGAAGAAATTTGGAACAATTCAAACAAACCTTGTTAATTGAAAGACAATTAATTGTTAAAGAAATAGGCGAATTTAAAAAAGACAAATCTCACATTTCTGGTTCAGCTATTAGAGCTGTTGAAGTTTCAGGTGATAAGATTGGAATTGAATCTAGTAATGTCAGTAATGGTGGGGTTATGGAAATTGCTTGAAAGATTATTAGGTCTTTAGTCGTTTTAATTTGATGGTGAAAGAAAGAGAGGGAAAAAGAAGGAGAAAGATGAAACAAAGTAGATTAAACCATTAATTTCTATTTTATATATGAAAAAAAAATTGTAACATCAGAAGAACATCTGATTAGATATTATGAAAGTCTTATAAAAGGTCATGATGGGAGGTATTGGATTTTGTTTTTACTTCAATTTCTCTTTATTATTTTGTGCGAGTGAGTGATTGGAATGTGATTTGTAGTGGTGAAATCAAATTCAAAGTTTGTTTGTCTTTTGTATAATTGATGAGTCTTTGAGTCAAGACAGATGAGGTAGACTTAGACGAACATCTTTTTTTGGGCCTGATTTCTTTTTTAGGACCTCTGATAAGTGGGATTGATTGAGTGACCCAGCGAGGATGTTTGAAGGGTATTACCCTAGTTCCTCACCCCAGAAGATTATTCTTAGGCGTAAGTCGCTTGCGGTGCTCAGGAGCCTGTGAGGCAGCTCAAGCAACTTGGTCAAATTACTCTTAAGGTGGATTTTAGGCGCCTGTAGCAAAGTTGTGTTGGATGGTTGTGTCTAACTCAACCATAAACGGATCCCTCTGGTGCAACATTGGTACCAGTGGAAGTAGTACCACATCAATATGTAAGGCAGGGTGTGTCAGCAAGGAAAATCTACACCAGAATATCATCAGGTCTTGTCCTCTGAGTCTGCTCTTCGTTTTGTGTGGGTCATGAAATTTAATTAAGCTTTACTTCCTTACAACTTGACTTTGATCATCGATATTATCGAAAGCATTTTATGATTTCAAAGAGTAGTTGATACACATTCAAGGGGTCTCCTGGTCAGAAAGTGATACTAAAATATGAAGAACTTTACATTATTTTTTCAAGGGTTATGAGGCTGGCATCAATTATATTGCCTTTTGACACTTACTCAAAGCATCTCATAATCTTATAGGCTTTTTTTTATCCTTGCTATAGGCTACGAAAATCCAAATCGAGGCACAAGGATGGTTTTTGCATCTTGCCCCTTTAGTTATCCTCCAAGTGCTCATTATAGAAGGTTTTATTTGTTTTTTGAGTAGTGACTTGATGATGGTATAGCTATGTAGTCATGTAATATTATATACTTGTTTTTCTTTTGATTTTTGTTTACGTAGTACAGTGTTAATAGGTACCCGGAGCAACACTCATAATCCCCCCTTCCAGGGGAATGATGGTGCCATTGACATAACTTTGATTTGAGCTCTACAATAAAAACAGTCAAGATGGGTATGATTTGTCAGGTCATTGAATAGAGCTGCTGTGTTTGGGGTTCTCATAGAGCCTGAACAGTATCTACCGTGAGGAACAGGATGACTGCCGCCATCTCTTGCTCGGTACCCGCTCTCCCAGCTGGTATACCTTTAAGAATACGCGTAAACAGAGCCGGCTGAGATTCAAGCGCTTCGATTATCTGCGATCGAACTAAAGGTCCACCAAAGAATTAAAGCATTTCAAACAGATGGGTAAGAAGAGAGCGCATTTAACAGAGCTATCGGTATTGCGTAGCTTGTTACTCAAGCTTCACAAAAAAAAACACAAAAGGAACTTACACATTCCAGGTGCGATTGCATTGCAGCGCACATTGGTATCGCGAAGTTCAGTGGCCAAAATTTTTGTCAGATGATTTAATGCTGCCTTGCTCAATGGGTATATCAAGCCACTGTTACTGCCAGTCCTCATAAAGCTAGAGACGCTAGAGATGTTGATGATCTGTGGGTTAGACTTAGACCGACCAAGTAGAGGCAGAAAGGCGGCTGAGGCAAAATAAGGCCCTAGGACATTGGTCTTATAAATCTCTTCAGCTTCTCTCTCTTCTACAGACCACATAGCTTTGGAAATGTTTTCGACGGTTTTCGGTTCGGTCAAAGGACATGAATGTATGATACCTGCGCAGTTTACCTTGATTTCGAAAAAGACGAAAGATCAAGAATTGTTAGTGATTGCATCTGCGAAATGATCGAAAGAACGAGGGACAAGAGTTAATCAAGCAAACCAGAAGATCCAGATGTGGTTCAAGTCTTTCCAACTTGAGCTTCAACTCTTCGATCCCTGCTTTGCTACTCAGATCACCCGCCAGTGCGATGAGCTTGCCCTCTTGAGTCCCATCTTTTTCAAAAGCCTTGACGCAGTCCTCCAAGACCTCAATTCGTCGAGAGATGATGTAGACGTTGGCGCCGTTTGAAGCCAGAGTTCGAGAAATCATTGCACCGATGCCTGTTCCACCACCGGTCACGACAGCAACCATTCCAGACACCTTGAAGACGTTCGAAACATGAAGCGAGTTTGAGGGCGACGATGATCTCATGGAAGCCATCTCTGGTTCTGTCACAAAAAATGAGGATTCCAGAGACAGAGATATAAAAAGTTCGAGAAGGAAAGTGTAATTGATTTTCAGGTAGCGTGTTTTAGGCAAACAGTTGTGCTTCCCACCTTAGATGGTGCAAGCTTTTCTTGTTACTGATGGGATTAAAAACTGGCTTTGAACGAAGATTTGGAAAATGAGCATCACATTCCTTAGATTGGGGGTCAAATAGGCACCCGACCAGACTTTCGGGGCAGTACTCAGTGGCTTGACGTCCCAGAACTCATCAGACATTGGGTCGTGTACAGCACGGTGGGACAGTTTGGACTTTATTCAATTTGAAATACTGTAGGCAGTAGAACAACACAGAGAAAGAAGGAGAAAACATTTTCAATCTGGCTTGTTGGGACACCTCATACTGGTTTGTCTGCGGACGTGTAACCACATGGTATGGTGTTAAATTGTGGGATTAGAGCACACAATGGATAGCCTAGTGGTCAAGGCCTCACATATGAGTTGTGTCCCTGCTCACGCGCGGGTCCTTGGTTTGAGCCCGAGTCTGGTCACTACTTTTGGTAGTTTACGTCTTACCATGGCCGGATTGAAGATCTTGAGTTTGTTTCCGAATTCCTGTAGTGCTAGAGGACACAAAGACAGAAGGAATAAGAGAACATGAAGAAACAAAAAATGACCATCCTTTAGAATTTTGAGTAAGGCTCAAGACCCATCATTGTGCACATGCAATCACACTTATGATCACACATGAACAGCCACAATTCATAGTATGCATTATTGGTGTGTGTGGTGAGATCCCTGAAATCTATCAAAGCAAGCAGGGTCAGGCACGCAGGACATAGAAAATGAATGAATAAATATTAACCCACTGCATGTCCAAAATCTCCAAGTTCATGAGTAAGTCATCACCACAGACAACATTGGCAATAATGACCTCGCCAGTTCTTTGCAGTTGACCCAGAAGTCAGCTGAGAAGTCAGGTAAGAGCATAATAATACTTTGTAGGCTAGAGCACCCAGAGATCTGGTCTGACAGACAGCAGGAGGTTTTGGTCAGATACCACAAACTCTGCTTGGCTTCACACCATGAGGAAATCTCACCTGATCAATCAATGAAAGAATGACTGATGAGGAAGATTTCTTCAAGATGTGAAGTGTCTGTCAGTAAATCTATGAGTAAGAATGATTAGGTTTGAGGTGGTGAGATATACATGGTTCATGTGTAATATGTCTATGGTGTACAAGGGAAGTATGACAATAATTTAATATGATCTGAATATTAGCACTGCCAACAAAGACATCTAGGACAAGCTTGTCCTAGATTTCCTTGGACAGGCTTTGTCCTAGTTTTTCCTTGTCCAAACAAGGAACGTCTAGGACAACTCTGGCCCTAGGACTTCTAGAACAACCATGTCTTAGTAGTTTCTGCTGGCAGTGTAGCTACTGTGTTGCAAGGTGGATCTTATCATGCCATTCAGGAAGCCATGAATAGGGCAAGCTGTCCAATCAAGGTAGAAAGTTCTTTGCACCGCCAGCAAAAATTACTCGGACAGCCTTGTCCGAGTAATTTTTGCTGGCGGTGTTGGTGAGAGGGCGCAAATATCTACATTATCCTCCCTTATGATAGCTCCTAAGGTCTGGGTACGGTCTAGGTCTACACTATCTCTTCCGGATCTCATTCTGTCTCATCCTAAGGGTAAGTGACAGTTCAAAGATTCAAACTATCCTTTCTCATGATAACTTAAGGATATGATATGGAGTTGTAAGTATTGTAGAAAACCTGTTATCAATTCTTCCTAAGGGTATGTGCCTTGAGGGTATGGGAGAGTTTCAAGTCAATTTGCAACATTGATTGGTTGGAAGGACTACTGTGAAACTGTTAGCCCTGGGGCTCATAACCTCTTAGAGCAGGTATTTGTTGACAATGCCATAGATCTAAATTACCCACAGCCGGCCATGACAATTGGCGAGCGGCATCCCTCCCTCAGCCCTAACCTCCCTACTAACATAACCCCAGACCCGTATGCTCTAACACATAGTAGTCCCACAGACTGTACCAATATGTTACATATGGCCACATGGACTGCGCTAAGTATCCCATCCTTTGATTTTCCCAGTCATAACAAGAGTTACAAAACAACGGCCAAAAGAATCGCTAACGCTTTCAATATTTTGGAAAAGGGCCAAGCGGCAGCCATTTTCCAACTTCGAACAGGTCACTTCCCCCTTAACGCATACCTCCACCGGTTCAAAAAGTCACCCTCCAAATACTGCAGGGAATGCGGTGTCCCGGAGACCGTCCCTCACTTTCTGTTATACTGTCGAAAATATCGAGCTCATCGGAGGACCTTTCATTTAAGAGTGAAGGCTGAGAAGCTACGAACAAATGTACAGAGTGCCAGTGCGATCTTGGACGACCCGAAGATTTTTCCGCTATTGGCGAGTTTCATATTAGATATGGGAAGATTCGAACATCTTTGTTCATATCTCCCGGAAGATGGATAACCCTTCTAGCTCATTTTATCTCTCTTATTTCTTTTACTTATCTCTACGGACCTCACTCCCACTTTTTCCTTTCCTTCTACTTGGGGACTTTGTTAAAGTTTGATCTTCCTGTGTTGCTTTTCAAATTATTCTCTCTCCTGTCTGTGATCTATGTGACTAGTATAAACCTACTTCTCTCCATTGGTTAGGTTTGAGATGTTACTCAAACACTACACCACGGAGGCGTATTTGGGTGAATGGACCTAAAACACAAGTGAAAATTATGTATGTCAACCACATGCACCACTGTGGCGGGTGTTACGCAACCAGAAGTGCAGTTGGAGACCCATCAGGTGGCAGTGAACCTTCTGTCATATACACTGCCACCTGACCAGTGCCTGTTCAATGGCCAGCCAACCTGGCCTACACCTGTTGATCACAAGGGCCTGGGGGACATTGTCAGACCCATTGGCTTTGCCCACAGGCCTGGTCATGTCCCGGAAACCCACACGTTGACCACCGTACAGTCAGCTTGTCCTTGGATGGATGTGCTGACTGATGTCGACCACAGTACAGTTGGCTTGTCCTTGGATGGACATGCTGACTGCCAGTAACTCATCACTTTCAAATTGATCTCATCTCATTGCTTTCAAATCAATCGATTATTTCACATCAACTCATCACCTTCAAATCGATCTCATCTCATCACTTTCAAATCAATCAATTACTTCACATCAACTCATCACTTTCAAATCGATCAATAACTCCAAATCATACCTTCACTTTCAACTTGATCCAACCCAGCCGATTTTTCCAATTGTTTAGCGGAATTGGTGAGAAACTTAATATTCTGTCATCTGTAATAATCAACCTCTCCTCTTCCCCAACTCTTTCCATCCCTTCCATCCCTTCACTGGTGGGGTTATAGGGTGCACTCACTGCCAAGATATTTGTATCGGATGGGCCTATCTGATGTTCTATCACCCTGAGATATGCGATGCAGTGTCAGTAGGATTAGGTGTGATGGAATTACACTGCAATATGGTGTCGGAGCATTAGATACCAATAGTAATTCCATCGCACCTAATCCTACTGACACTGCATCGCATATCTTGGGGTGATAGAACATCAGATAGGCCCATCCGATACAAATATCTTGGCAGTGTTACAAACCATATATATTGTAATAGCAAGTAACAAAAAAAAAACAACAGCAACTAAATTCAATTTGAATACAAATGATATATATACAAAAGAAACTAAACAATTAAAATAAATATAATGAACAAATTCAATAAATAAATAAGATTGATAAATTATTGATTCAAATTATAAAATCAATTTACAAGTAATAAACATGATTTTAAAGGGTTATAAATGATTTTAATATTCATAAAAAAATTTAGAGAAAAAAAAAACAACTTCAAATTTAATAAACAGATTAAGATTTATAAGCAATCTAAACACTATAGAATGTTTTAAATAGGTTGAACAATCATGTGGAAAGCAATAAAAATTTGCAGGATTTTATATATAAATATATGGAAACATATCCTTACCTTGTTTTGTCCTAAAATTACTTAAAACAAACTATCACATTACATTATATTATTATTATTCTTTTATAAGCTCACATTATCAAAAATCTCATATATTTCATTTACAAGTAAACAGCTACAAAGAACTATAATCTAAATACAAATGAGACACACATATTTAATATATTCATAAAAGAAATAAAAAACAAGGAACAAATATGAAATATAGAATAAGCACTCACTTGTTTCATTTTTAACATCAGTGAACCAATCTCATTCTTTTATATCCTGAATAGTCTTACACCATCTATTTGCAACAGTTAAAACAGCAAAGATTTAATTTGAAATATTTATAAATGCTTTTGATATTTATAAACAATTTCAACATTTATAAACAAGTTTGATATTAAAAAACAATTTCATATAATATAAACTACTTGAATTTAAACATAAAATGAAATACTAAAATGAGTACAAAATATATAAAATGATTTTATAACATAATCCATATAAGTGCTTTAACCTTAAGTAAATGACTTTGGTATATTATATAATGGATTTAATATTTAATAAAAAAAAATTGATAAAATATACAAATGATTTTGAATATAGGATGATCTAGTAAAGTCAATAGATATGTATGATTTGAAATCTAATGGTACAAATAATTTCATTTTATATTATAACATGATTTAAAATTATAAAACAAATTGGGATGAGTTTAATTGTCAGCCCTGAGGACTGCAGAACAGTCCCATGGACTGAAACTAGACATGCAAATAGGTAGAAACATAAGTATAACATATGAATTACATGTGTAAGGTGTAAATTACATGTGTAATATGTAAGTACATATGAAGGAATATAATGTAACATATGTTTTCAGCCCTGAAGATTGCAGAACACTTCCACAGACTGAAAACAGGTATACACATATATAGAAATATAGTGTAACATATGAATTATACATATAATGTGTGAATAACATGTGTAATATGTAAGTACATATGTTGAAAACATAATGTAACATGTGTATTACATATGTAATAGGTGTCACAAGAGTAACAAGTAAGAAAAGATGAAGCAGCAAAGCATAACATATGTATTACATATGTACACTACAAAAGTTTTCCATTTTTCCTAGGGGAAAAATTTTGACCTTATGGCTGAGAAGCCTTCTTTATCTGGCCCACTGATAATTCATAAGGTCAAAAACTTTCCCCTAGGAAAAATGGAAAACTTTTGTAGTGGTAATAAGTAAGTGTAACAATGGAATCACATCTTAGGCTCAGTCTCAAGAGTCATAAGCATAGTATACTTATGACAGGAGCCCAATAGCAGGTCCTGTCAGTAGGGTAACCAACCACAGGTTGGCCCACACAGCCCTGTAGAAGCATGAGCCTGAACCACAAGTCAGCCCATAGTCTAAAAAGAAGGTGGAGGCAACTTCACTGCCAAGATATTTGTATCAGATGGGCCTATCTGATGTTCTATCACCCCAAGATATGCGATGCAGTGTCAGTAGGATTAGGTGCGATGGAATTACTATCGGTATCTAATGCTCTGACACCATATTGCAGTGTAATTCCATCGCACCTAATCCTACTGACACTGCATCGCATATCTTGGGGTGATAGAACATCAGATAGGCCCATCCGATACAAATATCTTGGCAGTGCTTGGGGTGATAGAACATCGGATAGGCCCATCTGATACAAATATCTTGGCAGTGGAGTGATCACTTTGGACACATCATGCATGAAAGTGTAAAAAGTGTAAGTGATCAGAGCTGCAGCCAACCTGGCTGCCTAAAAAGGTCTAAGAAATCCAATTAGTGCCAAAAAAAAAGTGCACTAAAACCTGCCACAATGGTACAAGACTTCTTTTGAACCAATCACCACAAAATCACAATCTTGAAAAACTGACCAAAACAGTCAATGACCATAAAAGATGAAACTCCACAACCACATGCTTTGAAATTGTTGTGCCTGAGCTTTTAAACTGGCCACATCAAGCACTGCAATCATCCCTGCAAGCATTGATGCTGCCACCAGTTGGCTTCAACTTTCTCCCCTGCAGCAAGGCTTTTCCAGCCCCTGGCTTGAGGATGCTTAACATTTATGCAACACATCTCAACTTCTTCTCTTAAGCCCACACTCCATGACCCAGCTGAAATGGCCACCCCCACCACCATTTGCACTTCATGTAGACAACAACCACCTGTGCCTGGCTTCTTTCTGTGCCCTCATTGTAGCAAACAAATGGCACAGTACTGTGGTAGGACAAGCATGAGGGCTGGATGGTAGATGGAAACATAGGGGAGGTGTAAGGGAGTCCTCAACTAGACTCCCACACTACTCTCTGGCCTGGCACAGCTTTGAGGAAGGTGCCTTGAGAGACTTCTAGAAACAATTGATGTTACTGCTAGCCCAAGAAAGACCCCACAAAAGGAGAAGTCAATGTCTACTGCTTCAAGCCTGTCCTTCTTTCTTGCCCCAATCACAGAGAAGTGTGCTCACCTCGCCCAAGAAAGACCCCACAACAGGAGAAGTCAATGTCTCAAGGGCTAGGAGCATGGACCATCCACCTTCTGCCAGACACCATCTGTATGCTACAATCCCCTTTATGCTTGTACTGATGTCTGTATGGATACCACCTTACAGGAGAGTAGTTTGAGGGGCAGACTGCTATTAGGTCTACCTCAACACTACAGTTGAGGAGTTTAGAAGATTTAAGGATAGGAGGGAAGGCAACAAGGTAGTCTGTGAAGGGTGAAACCAGCACAGACTACAGTTAGATGACCTCTCAGGAGAGGCTTTGGGGTATGAATTGGGCTATTGAGTGTTTACATACACTCTTGGTCAAGAATAAGAATCTTTGTGACACAGTAGTCACCCTAGATTCTGTGAGTTTGCAACCCAGCAGTTACCCTGACTCAGGTGAGTTTGTAATCCAGTGGTTACCCATACTCAGTTGAGTTTGTAACCCAGCAGTTACCCAGACTCAGTTAGCTTTAACTCCCTGTCACTTCTTATCCTGGAGATCTCAGCCCAGAGTCTGTCAGTATAAGGGTACAGTCTATGGAGAAGGACCCAAGACCTTGTACAAAAATACATACAGAAGATGAAGTTAGAAACAGAGATGAGTTCTCAGAGGGATAGTGCACCAGACTACCTTTTGTAGTCAGTGCAAAGAAATCCCAAATTGAGAAGAAGACTCAAATATTCCTTTATGTATATTAAGTCTAGTTTTCTGTTCAGTGTAAGAATGTGTTAGGGGGGAAAGGGAAGAGGATCTGAGAAGGGAGTTTATATACCCTCAGATTCTCAGTAGAAAGATTGCCCTTTC
>MU167335.1:63826-76695 GCA_015951145.1 Cronartium quercuum f. sp. fusiforme G11
ATGTAACACTGCAGGCAAAGTACTGTCGCATGTGGGAACTCGTCACCTGGACGTCGTGCAGGATTTGTTGATTACAGTATGTACAACTTCTGTAATACTGTACAGCGACACCTCCTAACCATGGGCGACACCTCATAAATGTGGGTGACACTGCCAAACTGCTGACAACACTGCCAAACTGCTGACAACACTGCCAAACTGCTGACAACACTGCCAAACTGCTGACAACACCTCCATATACAACTTCTGACAACACCTCTGTATACAACTTCTGACAACACCCTAGTCTGTCCAACACAACTTCATATATCCTTCAACATGCCCATATGCACATGTTCTAAATGTATAATTTGTACCTGCATCAATGACAAAGATGAGAAAGTGCCCAGCCAACATCTATCCTGTCGAAACGAGCTCAAGCATTATCTTGCTGACCGCCGAGTATCGAATAGAGTCAGTGTCACTCAAAACGGCTCTTTGGACGTCCAGGACCCACCAGAAGCAAGCAACAAGAATATATTGGCTGGATCATATTGTGTACTGGATGCTGAGTTTGAGAAATGGAACCTTGATGGGGAAGGCTCAACAGTGACAGGTATGTCCTCTCTATAATATGAACTTCCTCACATCAAGCTATTCATCTGATGGACTTGTTTTCCCATCAGTTTCTGCTCTCATAATGATTTTCCTTGGATGGCTTCATCTCTATTGTAAACTCAGCCGGACCAACTGTCATATTGCTCACAAATTTATTCTCAAAATCCTAGCTATTGCTGAAGATGCACCCCTCCTCAACCAATTCGATCACAATGATGTCCCTAAGGACATCCGCACATCTATCAACAAGCTTTTGCTCAACCCAGACCTAGACGAACAGATTTGCTGCCCTAAATGTTTCAGTCTCTACAATGCCATTCAAAGTCCCTGGCGTTGTCTATATAGGAAGTCACCAACATCACAAGAATGCGGTGAGGAACTCTTCATCTTGAAAACAGTCTATCGAGCTATTAAAGAAAAGGGAAAGAGTCAAAAGGAGCCCAGTCAATTACTCTCACTACCACCTACAGAGATTGGTGTTCCACGAAGTATTTTTACAATGCAAAAGATTTCATCGTGGCTTCAATGGTTCCTGAGAAAGCCAACTATCAAGTCTAATATAGCCAGTTGGTCGGATAAGCTTAAGCAGGAATCCAATTCTCAAATTCATGATATTCAACAATCTGCAGCTTGGCAGGATATCATGTGGCCTCCTTCTTCAACCACGGAGAACTCTGATTCAAAACCACCTCCACTAAACCTTGTCTTTTCACTCTTTTCTGATTGGTTTAATCCTTGTGGCAATAAGAATAAAGGCAAAATTCAATTGATGGGTATTTTATCTTTGAACTGTCTCAATCTACCACCAGCTCAATGAAACTCAATTGCAAACATGTGCCTTTCCGGGATTATGCCAGGTCTGAATATGCCTGATGTGATGACCATCTCACATGTACTTAAAGGGTTAGTGGATGAGCTGGAAGTTCTGGAGAAGGGAATTCATATAGTTACTCACCAGTTCCCCAAGGGCCGGATTGTTCGAGTAAAACTATTATCTTTGTTAGGTGATGTGGTTGGAATTCATAAAGTGGCAGGTTTTGCATCACACACAGCTAAAAGGTACTGTGCATGGTGCTGGGGTCTCTCAAGTGATATGAAGAAGATGGTCATTGACCAAAACCGAACCAAGGAAGAAGTGATAGATGCCTCAAGACGCTCTAAGGACACCTGCAGCTATGCCAAAAAGGACACAATTCTAGCCAAAATGGGAATTCGTTGGTCCAAATTCAACCATCTGTCTTATTGAGATCCGGTTTGTGATCTTCCGCTGGGGATAATGCACAATTGGTTCGAAGGTGTCCTGTACCAACACTTTCGGTGGCAATGGGGTTTTGTACAGTTCTCTTCGCATGAAAAAGGAAAACTTCAAAAAAAAAAAAGAGAAAACGACCAGCAAGATGCCTCAAGTCGTCCCAGAAAGCGGATAGTGTATGAAGAGGGAAACAGGAATGCCTTGGAAGATGAAAGCTCTGAAGACAAGGTCGAAAGTGAAAATGAAGAGGAACAGGAGGATATTGAGCTGAATGGGGGGGTATCTGGAGGGCTACTTACCGAAGATGATATCGCTTTTTTTCAGAAGCGAATGCGAGATGTCGTCATGCCGACTGGAATCACCCAACTGCCATCCAACCTGGGACAATCTAATCACGGAAAACTCAAGGCCATTCAATGGCACAGTATGTTTGCATATTTGATCCCTTTATTAATTCTGGAGCTTTACATCATTGATGTGGACAACATTGTACCCGAATCAAACCGAGGCCAAACCTTGCTAAACATTAGCTATTTATGCCAATGTACTAACATTGTTTGTGCTAAAAAGGTTTCAGAAAATGACGCTAAACTTTTTGAGATGTTCTACAAGAAATATACTGAAACTTTGAAAACGATCTTTCCTGAGGCAAAAATTAACCCAAATCATCACTATGCTTTGCACCTTGGTCAACAACTGAGACAATGGGGACCACTTTATCAAGTAGCAGAATTTCATGGCGAGCAGTTGGTTGGTGTACTACAGCAAGTTTCAACTAACGGGCAGATTGGTGAGTAATAGACCTTTTTTTTAGTATTTTCTCTCAACTAATATGGTTTTGGGTGTTGTAGCTCAAATGGACAAGACGATGATGCTACGTTTCAATCAACTACAATGGCTGACAGGAAGCAATACAATCTATGAAGAAATCTTGGACCAGAATGATCCAAAAGAGACTGGCAGCCAGAAAAATATTCGAAACCTGATTGAATTAGAGGAGACTGAGTACGAAAACTTATTGTCTTATGTAAAGCTGACTTCACCTAGCACACAAGATCACAGGAACCTGCCTCATCCAAAAGGCAGCCTTGTGCTGCATCCGTATGTAACACCCAAACTTCGCATGCAGGTTTCAGAATATGTTTTGGTATCTGTCCTCAAACCTAATAACTGTGTCCAGTACAAAGAAAGTGGTCAGACATTGTATGGGCTTGTTCAACAGATTTTCGAATTCAAACAACCCAATGGAAGACACGAAGTAGTTTTTTTGATCAATCCTATTAACAACCTCTTTCCTAAAGATCTCCAGTCACCATCAAAATGGTTTCGTTACATTTTATTTTTGTTAAAAGTGGTAGTAGGACAGATTGATGATGAATTTTTGTATCTAGCCCCCAAATGTGTCTGTTCTACAGCTGCCTATCGTCTCTTATCATCTAATGTGTTTGGTATCCCAGAAGGAGGGATCATTTTGCAGCCTTACGACTATGATAGTCAATTGGAACTCCTGACTTAGTTTTTTTTTTCTTTTTTTGAATGTTTGTTTTTCTTTATCATTTTCTTTTCCTTTCTTTTTTTTTCAAATCGTTTGACTCAGTTTGTTTTCTTTCTCTTTTTTTTCTTTTTTTGAACATTTGTTTCTTTATTCTTTTCTTTTCTTTTTTTTTTCAAATCGTTTGACTTGGCTTGTTTTCTTTCCCGTTTGTTTCTTTATCATTTTCTTTTTTCTTTTTTTTTTTTTTTTTTCAAATCGTTGTTCCTTTCTCATTATTATTATTATTATTATTTTCAAATGGTATTTTTGAATGAAAACAAACAAGAAAAAAAGAACTTTGCAAAACGTTTGAGTGACTAGAAAAAAGACCACAAGTAGGAGCAGAGAACAAAGCAGTAGAAACTCGCACTTAAGACAACAGACTTTCAAAGAAAAGCAACTTAAACTAATCGTACAAAGCCCCAAACTCACCTTCAGAGTAGAACTCCAATTCCTCTGATTCAATCTTTTCTAATGCATCATCTTCATCTTCCATAATATCTTCACTGTCATCATTTGCATCATCTTCATCTTCATCCACATCTACTTCTGCTAGTAAGTTGTATGGTTGAGTGAGAATATCGTAGTACTTTGCAATAAAAGCTTTATCACTTAATTTTTTGTCAGGATGATTGCTAAATGATTGCAAGGCATCAGGCAAGAAAGCAACCTCACTTGTATCAGCTATCCTGCTTTTCAGACCGTCTCCAAGCCCCTTGTACCAAACCAGGTCATAGAAGTCAATGGGAAGCCATTTTGGTGGTTTGACAAGGAGTGAGGGTTGCGGAATCTTAGGTAACTTGCACACACATTGTTGACTCAAAGTGCCATTCATTTTGGCATCCTTGAGCATGGCTGAATCAAGTTGATGCATAAATTTGTTGACATTTTTGGATTGGTATTCAAGTGTTTTGATGACATAGATACCCGAGTCAGCCATGCATTCGTCATCACTATGAGCAAGTATATCTTCCAAAGCCTTCCTGTAGTGAGGTGGATACTTAGCTCGATGGGCGAGCAAAAATTCAATTTGACTGTTTCGAAGCTAAGGAACAAACATGTATCAATGTATGTATACATAGTGAGAACTTGAAGGAAGGAGACACTTACTCTTTCACGATTTTTTTTGGTTATTCCTCCTTGCGTTCATCTCCTGTGTTTGCCCTGGTGACTTCGCTTCAGACTTGAACTTTTTGGCAAGGTGAAAGTGAACATAGTGATTATATGCTGCAATGTTAAGTGACATGGAATCTGTATGCTTCAAGTTGATATTCATATAGTTGTAGGCCCCGCTTGCAAGCAGCTCACGAAAAGATTTAAGAGCCACAATGCGGCATGCGGAGTTATAAAGAGTATCCGGCACGGCATTGAGATCTGGTGCCCATATTCGCAGTCCAACCTTGGCCAACAAACCGTGAACATAGAGGATATAAGTCTTGTCTAAATTTGCCAAACCTTTGGCAATCTTCGTACGGCCGCCGGAATGATTAAGTCGCAAAACAAGGATTTCCTCTTGAGCTACTAAATCACATGCCAAAGGATCATTTACAACTTGATTGACCTCAGCTACTCTTGAAAATCGGCTATAGAACTCTTTGAGGAGATTCTTGTTGGGCGGAGCAAGTATATCATTTGGAAGATATAACCCAGCCATCATTTTTACATGAATGAAGAGTGCTTCCTGGAGAAAATGACAAGATGTGTAAGTTGGCTCAACATTTCAACTACTCAGAGTCATACAAAAAACTCACCTTGTTTTCCTGGAAATCGGCTGGTAGATCGACAAGTCTGACCTGAAGTGGGTGGAGCTTACAGGTCGAGCCTGAAGCTTGTGATGGTGTTGGCGTTCAGGGTGAGGATGTAGATGCTCGTGCTGGTGCTGTAGCTGGTGACCTCAGAAGGGGGTGTGGGGATGGGCGTGAGGCAGGTCTGGATGGCATAGTCGAAACTGAAGTATTTGCAATTGTAACCTGACGCTGAGTGTTTTTCTGCTTGCCAGATCCACCTGTGACAGGTGGAGCCTTGCCAAGGCTGACAGAATTGAATCACTCAAGCATGATTGCCTCAAACTGCTTTGCCTGTTGACTCAAAGCTTCTTGGACAATTGCTGAGATAGAGTTTGGATCTGAGGAAGTATTCAATGTGGTGGAATCAATATGAGCTGATTGATCACCGTCCATAGCAGAATCTTCTGGAGAAGCTTGAGACTCCATGAGGAATGTAAGAAAAGGGTGATCAAAATAGAAACAAATAATCAAGGGGCTGAGAGTACTAATCCGAGCAACAGAGGAAGCTGAAGAAAAACGCTGATATAAAGATATGGAGGACAAGTAGAGACTGGTAGGAATCAAGTCATCCCTGGGAAAAAGGTGAGTTTTTATACATGCTTTGTTGGCATGCCACAAACAGTTTGCACCCTCTCTAGTGCTGTGAAAGGCAAATCTATGTATTTCCAATCTTAAGGCTGGATCTATCTAGCTCCTGATCTTCCTTCCCAACTCAAATTTGCATGACATGAGGTGTCATCAGCAGTTTGGCAGTGTCGCCCACATTTATGAGGTGTCGCCCACGGTTAGGAGGTGTCGCTGTACAGTATTACAGAAGTCGTACATACTGTAATCGACAAATCCTGCACGACGTCCAGGTGACGAGTTCCCACATGCGACGGTACTTTGCCCGCGGTGTAATGTGATGGTTAGAGGGTGCGGTCCAGGGTTTTGTTTGTATGATGTCATGTGTTCAATCCCCTTGTATGTCCCTGCTTCCTACCACTATCTTCTATTTTTATGTATGTGTCTATGTTTTCCTTATCTTTATGTTATTCATGTATCTATTTCCACTCAGCTACACCACCTCCTTCTACTACCTGTACCGTACCTCACTACCCTTCCTCCTCTACACTTCAGATCCGATCGCATTCTCCTATCACCACTGCTTACGACGACCTCCTTTTACTCTAAATCCGATCGCATTCTCCTATTGCCACTGCTTCACTACACTCTACACCACCACCACTTGCTTACGACTACCTCCTTTAACTCTAGATCCGATCGCATTCGATCTGTACCCTCTAGCTCCGATCGCATCCCGATCGCAATACTCGCATCCTTCCGTTACCACCGTTCACAATTTAACGATCCGACCTGAATTTAAAAACGATCCGACCCGAATTTAAAACGATCCGATCCGAATTTAAAAAACGATCCGATCCGAATTTAATTTAATTATTATTTTATTATTGTTTTTAATATTATTTTATTCATATTTTATTATTATTTTATTATTATTTTATTTCTTCTGTATATAGTGTAATTAATTATTTTTAATCGGAATATATGATTTATTTATATATAAAATCTGAAATTTTTATTGCTTTCCACAGCATTAACACTTTCAGATAAACCCGTATCTTGCTCATCTTTCCGGGAAAGTGCATCTGCTACTAAATTATCGGTACCCTTTATATAATTGAAAGATAAGTTGAACTCTGATAATCTCTCTAACCACCTAGCCTGTCAATGGCTTACTGTCTTTTGAGATGGTAAATGAGTAAGTGAGTGATGATCTGACATGACATTAACTTTGCTTCCTAATAATAGCAGTCTCCATTTCTGAAGCGCATGTATGACAGCTAACAGCTCTTGTTCATGAACAGGATAATTTCTTTCTGCTACTGTCATTACTCATCTGTTGTACGCAATGGGAGATGAGGTTTGCCACTCTTTCCCTTGAAATAAGGCTGCCCCTATTCCGCTACCACTAGCATCCGTGAAGAGCCACAGAGGCTCATCACTGTTGTAATCCATATTTTTCAGGCAAGGTAATGTGGTGATAATTTGTTTAATATTATCAAATGCTAATTGTTCCTTCTCCCCCCACTTAAACAATTTCTTGTCTAGCTTTGAGCTGGTCAATGGTGTAAGCTCCCCTACATAGACTTCCAATCTATCCACAAACTTCCTCATCCAGCCTACTGTACCAAGGAACTGATGCACAGCTTTCAACAACTGTGGTACTTTCCAATTTGTTACTGCCTCTACTTTCGCGCTATCAGGACATATCCCACTTCTTGAAATCCGGTGCCCTAAAAATTCCACCTCTTTCCTGAAGAGCTGCGTCTTTTTTAACGATAAATATATATCCTCTTCTCTTAACCTCTCTAATACCTGATGAACATGACCTATATGGTCCTCAACAGTGTCAGAGAATATGATAATATCATCTAGGTAAACAACACAAATTTGATAAAGTAAATTTGATAATATTTCCTCTAACCAGCTCTGTTGGGTTGCTGGTGCACCCTTCAATCCCATAGGCATAGCCACCCATTCTTTCAACCCATATGGAGTCTTGACTGCTGTTAAAGGTATGTTGTCTTCATGCATTCTGATTTGATAGAATGCACTGGTCTGGTCTAATTTTGACCACACTTTTCCTTTTGCCACTAACTGTATCAGTTCATCCATGTTTGGTATAGGCGCCCTATTTGGGACTGTGACTTTATTTAGCTTACGATAATCGCAAACCCAACGATGTACGTCTGTCTTATCCTTCTTGGGGATAAGCATGCTTGGAGACGCGTAGGGACTTGTTGATGGTCGTAGTCAGCCAGCTGCCTCATGCTCCTCAATGAGCATGCACCATTCAGTCAAATACTTTTGTGGGTATGCATGTGCCTTTTCATTAATAACCACATTCGGGTCCTGTAATTTTATCCGATGTCTAACTTTTGAAGTTGGTTTTTGCATTTTCGGTGCTATGACACCCTCTGTTTGTGTTAGCCACTCATCCTCCTCACTATTGATTGCTGGTAAGGTTTTTGGAAAAATGTCACAAAACTCTTTTAAAAATTCCTCTTCTAATTTGCTCATGTGTAAGTGTTCCTCCACCGCCACTGCTTCCTTCATAACAACTGAAATGGCTGTTTTTCTTCTCATTTCATTATAATCTCCTATTTGACTACAAGCCAGAGCATGAATAACTTTTCCTGATGGTACATGAAGGATAGAAGATTTTGATACGGATACATCCAGGTTGAACCTTTTTAGGAACAGTGTTCCCAAAACCATATCATAACACCCATGCAAAGCTGCGAGTTTAAAAAAAGCTGTCCCGAACTCTATTGCTGGTTTAGTACATTTAATAGTTGCTGACATAAACTCTGTCAGTTGTTCTGGGGCCCTGCCATTATCGATTGCCATATGCACCTTAGTAGGGCTCACCAGCAGCGTAATTCTAAGCTTTATCTTTCTTGCAAACGACAGTTTCATAAGGTTCATCGTCACTGCAGTATCACAAAGGCCAGTGGTTAGTTCACCATTACACAACACCTGAATGATGATGGGACTAGCTGACGACAGTTCATGATTTTGTTCTAATGTCTCTTCTTCTTTAATACAGTTGTCCAATGCAGCCCACGTCGCTGCTACTGTATCAACGAATTCTGTATTAGATTCAGTAATGGCATTCACCATTCCTGGTCTTGTAGTTACAGACGGTACCCCTGGCAATTGACGTGCTATAGGACCTTTTGCTACCTGTGGGTACAGCGATGCTGGAGGTTCTGGGACTTGTCCTTTGGCTGTTAGCAGTGGCATTGGCGGCGGTCAATAGTCCGAAGGACATTGGATTATCATGGTACTTCTCAGATTCTGACATTTTGTCAGTTCCGATCCGCACTTGGTCTTACACCATCTGCACAACCCTTGCTGGGCAAAGTAACACTTGAACCTCCATGTATTATAATGTTGGCAGTTAGTTTCTGACAATGCCGACAATGATGGGCCTGCGACTGCTGGTGTTGCAGCGCATGTATACAACCATTGGGGTTGTTGCATTCCAACTGGCTGAAATTCTCGTTTCATTTCTACTAATCACTCATATTTTTGTTTGCCAATATTCACCATCGCCACTAGAGAAAATGGCTCCACCTCCATAACACCTGAGTCCTTGATGTCTAACTCCAGAGCCCGTGGCAAGGCAGCTAAGATATGTACCGCTATCTGCTCATCTGGCATCCTCTCTTTTACTACTGACTGTAATTGTAGTGCCCATTCGCTGAATCTATCGAAAGGCTCCCATTCACCCATTTTTAACATTCAAATATTGCACAGGACATCTGATTCCCAATTTGGTGGAAGAAATTTTTCCTTAATGCAATTACGGAACCTATCCCAGCTCAGCTTTTGTAAGTCCTCATGCCCTTGTCTGTACCATTCTCCCCACTGTAGATCTGTTAATCCTACCCCCGCCACTTTTATTTTCTCTGCATCATTTACTAGGCCCTTAGCATCGAACAAAACCTCCAACCTGCCTAACCAACCCATGGTTGCATAGCAATCCCATTTGGTTCCATCTAGGTATGGTATCTCACTTCCTCTAAGTGATGCTGCTCGAACTGGCCCCTCCTGTTCTGTAGGAGGTTTGTCACTGCTTGCTACTAGCTGATCCTCTTTACGTGCCTGATTTTCTGCCATAGTTAACAATATCGATTCACTGCCAAGATATTTGTATCGGATGGGCCTATCCGATGTTCTATCACCCCAAGATATGCGATGCAGTGTCAGTAGGATTAGGTGCGATGGAATTACACTGCAATATGGTGTCAGAGCATTAGATACCGATAGTAATTCCATCGCACCTAATCCTACTGACACTGCATCGCATATCTCGGGGTGATAGAACATCGGATAGGCCCATCCGATACAAATATCTTGGCAGTGTTGATCCTCTACTGTAACCATGAGAAACAAAATCAAATAAACTCCACAGTGAAGCTTGTTATTGATTCAAGCTGGATACACAAAATTGAGAGCACCCTCTGTGCCTCAGAATATCTATAAAAGAGCATCCCTTTGCTTGGGATAAATCCCTATACTCACTTACCACTTTGCTTTAGAAATAACATACTCACATAGTATTCAACTTAACAGACCCCTCTTATACCCCAAGGATTATTAGTAGAGTTGTCTGTTTCATTTCTAGAAGTCTAATTTCATGATCACCCTTCTTCTTAGAGTTATTTGATTGATTTCTTTCTTGGTTAATCCCTTAGATCTCTACCCATATCCAAATCCTCTAAATGTCAACAAATCTTCCCTCTAGAAGTAAAACAAGATCAGTAGGATTTGTTCACCTTGTAATTTATGTTTTAGGCATGTTTCTGAATCAAGTACTAACTTCCTGGGTGAATCAATCCCTGCTGCACTAACTTGGTGTTTGCTTAAATCTCACCTGGACTGATTGCCAATAGAGTCAGTGAAGAGAAATTCAATAATTCTTGATTTCTGTCAAAGCCTGATATATTCAGATAAGGCTTGACTATTTAGCTTGTGAACATATTCATGCATAAAAGCTATTTCTTAGTAGCTAGCCCTATATTTTGTGGTCATTCTACCCATTTTTTTAGAGCTAGGCTGACAGCCAAACTGAAGAAAATGTAATGCACTTCAGAGCCTCATTTTTTTTTTTTTTTTTTTGAGTAAAGCCATGGGACATTGAGTGATGCGATTGAGAAAACAACAACGCAAAACTAACCATTCACCAAAATTACCAAAAATTTTAAAAAAGTAGAAAAATAAAATGTGCAAAGCGGTGACCAATTATGATTATTGTGGCAAGAGGAAAACTAAACAGATATTTCTGATAAAATTTGAGATCCGAGTTGAGGAGTGATGTATTTTGATGTGAAAACCCCAGACTGGGATAGGCTCATAGGATGTGTGAAGGTGATACTACATATAAGGATGTGTAAGCTGTTTTTAAGTTGAATGTGACCAAGATACCAACAACTCGAGTAAGGCCCTCAACTTTGCTGTGAAATTCAAAGACCCATCCATACCCTACTTTTAAGGAGAACTGTCGAATGGCTGGTAGTAACCATACATGAGGCGATACCAGTATTCGGCGATACGTTCTATTGCCTCATCCGAGTCCTCTGCATCGCCCACGTGGACTCCAGCTTTTGTGCACCAACTATAAACAGAAGCTGCGTCGGGGTTAAACTGGACATCCCTGCTTCCTGATGACGTCAAAGCATGAGCAAGATCGTCTGAGATGTCGAAAGCACGCTCATGGCTTACTTCCTGGTGGGATGTCCCGATTGTGAGACCGCCAACAGCCCGCAATAGCTTTCCAATCCGACAATTTGTTTTCAGCCACACCTATCAACCAAATCAGAGCGTTGAAATATTGGTTATGACCCACGCCCGAACAGCGAAGTAAGGTCCTCGCACTCGGTAGGTTGACGAGTCTCAAGGCCTGTCTAGCAAAGTTTTGCGCTAGCGAAAATTTAGGCTCCGAAATTCCATCTTCATCGATTTCTTTAAGCGTAGGCCTCCTCTCCAAGTACTCGAGCACATCCTCATAGGTAAGCAAGCCGTAAGAGGGAATTGGGACTAACGAAGAAAGAATAAAAGGGGGTGATAGAATGATAATAGATAGTGATCTAGTAAGAATACTTGATTTGTCCCTCATCAACAAGAAAAAAAAAAAGAAAAAAAAAAGAAAAGAGAAAAGAAACGAAAAAAATAAAACTGGAATTTTTTAAAAAGAGTAGATGATTTACTCTCATGTATTCTTCGGACTTCTGATACACTTGCATAGAGATTCATAAAAACGTGGCCAATAAAGAGGGTCAAGAGAAATAATTTAAGAAGAATTGATTTGTCATTCATCTTGTAAGAAAAAAAAAAAAAAAACTTGGTTCTAACCAACTAAACTTTTTTGTGTAGGATCTGGATAATGATGAATAGTATGAAATATTTTCGTATGTGCCTGATCAACTCAGGAAAAAAGGATGGCGAGATAGCCCAACCCTTTACAGCTTTTTGAGACATACTCAAGTATAGGTTGTGACAGGATATCTGACTGAGCATGATCCATCATGAGGATTCATAGCAGGCTAATTTCACTCAAAACGCATTGAGTCTACCTCATGCTTCTTCTCTTTGAAACCGCTAATCTCTCTTCTAACTTCTACACACACACACAACCTTCAGAAGTCTTACTCTTATAGTTACAAGGCCACAAACTCATCACCCGATTAATTACCCGTTCCGGGGATCAAGATTCTATTGGTAAAAACAAGATACCGGGAACATCTTGGAAGGATTAATGACTTTGGATTGCTTAGCGGTCGCTTTTCAGTTAAGTAGCCTTCCGAAAAACCACCAAATCAATGATCATCGGAACAAGTTAGATATCCCATTAATGTATTCGCTAAACTTATTCAAATCGGTTTAGTGTTGAAGTATTGATTAAGCTCTCTGACCCGGAGAAAAAGTACTTCACACTGAGTAGTGGTTTTTTTTATTTTTTTTTCAAGTGCGGTTTGCTTTTACATTTCACACTATTACACCTAAAAGTTAGACTCAGCTCCCTAGGGGTATAAGAAGAACAAACCTAAGAACTCACCTGTGTATCTACTCAACAAGTCATGATACAGAAACCAACAAGCTGCTTTTAATTGAGAGGCACTATATACAA
>MU167335.1:147569-172652 GCA_015951145.1 Cronartium quercuum f. sp. fusiforme G11
AGAATAGAGAAAAACTTACCTGTGAGTCACATAGAGATTGATAAGGAAACATATTTCTTTCAATCTCTTGTCAAATCCAAATATCTAATAATGATGATTAGAATTTGGATTCAACAGCTGACTCAGCAGGTTTTCAAAGAGAGAGAAATTCTAAGTATCATCAAGTTAGGTCTTGTGAGAAATAACAGAGAAAACAATATATGTATATAGCGCAGCAAGAAAATTGGAAATAAATATACCAAGAACTTACAATACATAACACTTTATTCATCCAATTTTCCTTTATCTTAAACCTCCAATCCTCCATTCTAACTTGAAATTTCATTTCTCATTATTTAGTCAATTGAATATCAACAAGAATGATTCCATGGGCTACACAAATATTTTTCATCTCATACCCATTTTCAAGAGTATAACTAAAGATATAAAGAGAATATCAAAGTTATCATTTCAGAAATAAATTCTGAGTATAAAACTGACCTTAGTACCATCACAAATTTTAAGTTTACAATGAGTACTTCCTCTGGGAGAAACATGGATTTTCAAGTATTTGCCTAACTGTCATATATGTGTAAATGCTGTAAAAATAGAGATATGGTGAACAGAAGAATAGCTTCATCATTCAAACTGGATATGTTCTTCAAGAAAGAATGCTTGATTGTGCTCTAATCTTAACAATTGGTACTGTAGCACACAGGATTTAAGTCAAAGCTTAGTGTAAGAATGATAGAAGGATGGAATCTGGGCACCTTAAGCAAGAGCTTTCAATGTTGAATAGGATAAACAACTGACAGCTAGATTACTCAAGAGATGAATAAATGACCTGTAAGAAACCCTCCTTTCTATTCAATCTTTGAAAGAACTGGTGTGGATAAATACATGGATTGAAGCATACATCCTGTGAGGTTCTCTCAGTTCTATTCATGGATCAATCCAGTTCACAAGGATTAAACTATGCAACCTGTGTGATTCTCTCAGTTATACTCACAGATCAATCTATTTAAAACTAACTGAACCATGAAACCCATGAAGTTCTATCAGTTCTATTCACAGATCAATAAAGTTGACAAGGATTGAAGCATACAACCCATGAGGTTCACTGCCAAGATATTTGTATCGGATGGGCCTATCCGATGTTCTATCACCCCGAGATATGCGATGCAGTGTCAGTAGGATTAGGTGCGATGGAATTACACTGCAATATGGTGTCAGAGCATTAGATACTGATAGTAATTCCATCGCACCTAATCCTACTGACACTGCATCGCATATCTTGGGGTGATAGAACATCGGATAGGCCCATCCGATACAAATATCTTGGCAGTGGTTCTCCCTAACCTCAAAAGCTGAGATAAACTTTAAGGTTCCTTTCCAGCTGAATTGGTGGCTATGAAATCTGTTCTCTCTTTTGTGGAAATGTCAAAGTCATCACTTCATTACTTCAACACAGAATCTCTATACTTTGAACAAGTAATTTGACATTGATCATCCATAATACCTCAAAATTATCAGTAGAGATTGTTTGTCTTTATTCTATGAAGTTGTACTTGTGTTCACCGACTTCTTTCTGAATCAGGATTGATGTATTTCATGCTAATTCTATGATTTAATTTCCTGTATTCTATAACTCTCCAAATTTAACATTCCAAGACTCCTAGAGGTAAGAGAAGGGTAAGTCTGGTCTTTTCAACCTTTTTGGTCCAATGCTTTGGGATCAAGATACCTGCAGTACTTGGGCACTTTTTATCTCACTATGCTTGGGTCACCATTCCCTGATGTGCTGAGTGTGCACTGATAAAATCCTGCCTTGTTTGTGTTGTAATAAAGTTCCCAGTACTAACATACTAGACTGTAGTGTGTAGCCTTGTACAAATGTGGAGTCATCTTCTTATAATTGGTTGTATGAGCCTGTCAGAGAGTTTGTTTTTCCCTGTCATTTCTCTCTGATTCATTCCTTGACCCAACACTGGTACTCAGTGTAGCTAGAACTGAGGCTGACATCCTTGTACCAGGTATGATGCAATCCACCTTGTCATTTCTCTCTAACTGATTCCTTGACCCAATGCTGGTACTTGATGTAGCTAGGACTGAGGCAAAAATCCTTGCACCAGATTTCAGTCTTGAGGTATCAAAGACTTCCACAGTTTGAGTAGTTGCCTCCTCTGCCCTTGAGAGAGAGAAGAAAAGTGAGGTTATAATACTCATTGTTTTGGCCAAATTCTCCTGATCAAGGCTGATAATATTGTGATAAAGATCTCACTCAATCAATTCCTTCTAGCATGGAACTTTGATCTTGTTAGTTTTACTCTTGATTAAAAGACTAAGGCTGAAAAAAATGGTCAAGAGTAAAGTTTCTCAATTACATAAAGGCATGCCTTGTGTTGCTGAGTTAGACCCTGTGGTCTTGGGAGGAGCTTCCTAAGTTCTGGTGGCTGTCATTGCTTGATTATGCTAATAAATTAAAACATTTATGATTAAAGAATAGCCAGTTGTAGTTGATTACAAAACACATACACTGCCAACATATTTTCATCGCATGGAAGCTTGCTATGTAACATAGCATGTCTTCATGCGATACTATGGACCATTTTTCAAGGTCCCTACCTTGGAAAATAGACCTATTGCATCGCATCTTGGCCTGCTATGTGACATAGCATGCCTCTATGCGATGCAATTTTCTTGGCAGTGATTTGAATGGCCTCTGAGAAGAGAGTTTTAATCCTAGAACCAACTAATCCTTTAACCAGAGTTAGATTAACTAGATTGCTCTAGCTGAGAGATTATTTAGGTTATATACTTTGTGAGGAGACCCTCAGGGATGGAAGAATAACTCTCACCCTTAACACAGCAAGGTATGAGCTGATAGGCTTATCAACTAGAAATTTATTGGGTAGCTTTTCCTGAAACACTTAGGAACTCTCTGTAAGTCCAAGAGGCTACTCTAGGTAGTCAAGGAATGTAAGTGTCTGAGAACAGGGGGGGGTCCTAGAGAAATGACTAGAGAAATGACAAAAATCTAGAGAAATGACTGATATATGTGTGGGTGGGTGAGTTATTTGAGGTTCTGTTCTCAACTCTTGCCCTGAATAGTGTGCTGACCTGATATATGTGTGGGTGGGTGAGTTATTTGAGGTTCTGTTCTCAACTCTTGCCCTGAATAGTGTGCTGACCTGATATATGTGTGGGTGGGTGAGTTATTTGAGGTTCTGTTCTCAACTCTTGCCCTGAATAGTGTGCTGACCTGATATATGTGTGGGTGGGTGAGTTATTTGAGGTTCTGTTCTCAACTCTTGCCCTGAATAGTGTGCTGACCTGATATATGTGTGGGTGGGTGAGTTATTTGAGGTTCTGTTCTCAACTCTTGCCCTGAATAGTGTGCTGACCTAAAGAAATGACAAAAATATGAGGAAAGAGATAAAGTTTGAAGAGTGTTAGACACGAGTGAGAAGACATCAGATTTGTTTGGAGTTTGGGAAACATTAGTACCTAAATATAGGTTGGGTACGTGAGAAAATGGACAATAGTGAGTGAGATACACTCTTGATCTGTGAGATTGAGAGAAAAACTTCGCACACAAACAAAATAGTTCACATTTGGAAAATAGATTTGGTCAGACTTCTTGGATTGAAATAGAGAGAAAAAAGGTGAAAGTAGGGAAATGGAGGGTTTACTCACGGTCTCTTTTCGCAGATGGGGAAAAGAGACCTTGAGTGAGGTTTGTCATGGAAGGGATATATTTAGCCTTGTTTTGTTTACAAGGATATAAATCTATATGCTTTTAATTATGTGTGTGTGTGTCGATGGGACTGGTACACCAACAAGGAAGGAGGACTATCAGTCCTCTATCTCTAAAGTACACTATTCCAGAAAATAAGGAAATCTTTTCTTCTTGGTATAGTTCTCTTCATGAATATTCTAATGTTATTGACAGGCTCAAGTCTTTTTTTTCTTGTGAAAAAAATCTTTATTGATTTGAGTTTATTGGGGTCATCATTATAACCATCCTCAATGTCACTGATGAATTCATTGCTCAGTTCACACAAGCTAATTCACATGTTGGGTATGTCATTCATAAAGTCTTCTGGATCCCATTTCAGCTTATCCTGGGTCTTTGGTAAGGCCATCTGCATTCTGGTGTAGTTTCCCAGGCCTGTGAATGATTTTTATATAAGGCCTATACTCCTGTATGGCCAATATCCACCTAAGTATGTGTGTATTAGGTGTTTTGATGTTCATAAGTGTCAGCCCTGAGCATCAAAATGCCATAGACTAACAAGAAAACTACAACTCATACTCAGCTTAAAGCACAACAAAAATGAAGTGTACTTACCAACTGAGAGTTTTTTTTTTACTAGATGAATTCTATGTGTAAAATAACATATAGTCACTCTTTACACTTTTTACTGGAGAGCTGTAAGTTATACTGTAACAGATGTGTAACTATGTTAAATATGCTGGTATATATGTAAAACATTAAGAACACATAGATTCTCTGTTAATAGACTTTACACAAGTATATTTGATCACACTGTTCAATAGATTACTCTGAAAAATATGTGTGGTTGATAAATACTCACATGACAAATTGTGATGAAGCCATTTGGCTTGAATTACTAATACAGGAAGTGTACAGGGTGTATAAACAAGCTACAGAAGAGTTTTCAGTAGTGTTTTTTTTGTGGTATTAACTTCTGTTATTAAGCCAAAGACACTAGAACAACTGTACTAGGTATTTTAATAATGTAATCACAAAAAGACACCCCAAATATGATTGAACCACACAACTCCAAGAGTTCTCTATTAATTCAAGCTGAAACCAAAAAAATGGAGAGTACTCTCTAGGTCTCCAAACATGTACAAAAAATAACTCTCTAGCTTGTGATGAATCCACCATAATCACTTACTACTTCATCAAAGAAATAGCTTACTTACATAGTACTTATAGTCAACATAACCCTCTTATATTCCCAGGATCATTAGGAGAGTTTTCTGTTTCATTTCTAGAAGTCTTCTTTAATGCTCATCCTTCATTTTAGAGTTATTTGAGAACTTTCTTCCTTGGTTTAAATTTCTAAATTTTTATCCACATCCAATTCCTCTTAACTTTTGACAAACCCTTTTTCTAGAAGTAAATTTAGTAGGAGTTGTTACCCTTTTGTATATGTTATAGGTGTTTTTTTGGATCAAGTACTAACTACTCACTGCCAAGATATTTGTATCGGATGGGCCTATCCGATGTTCTATCACCCCGAGATATGCGATGCAGTGTCAGTAGGATTAGGTGCGATGGAATTACACTGCAATATGGTGTCGGAGCATTAGATACCAATAGTAATTCCATCGCACCTAATCCTACTGACACTGCATCGCATATCTCGGGGTGATAGAACATCGGATAGGCCCATCCGATACAAATATCTTGGCAGTGACTTGAACACTCTATTTCTATTTTTTAGCCTGGGTCAACCAATCCCTGCTGCACTGATTTGGTGTTTGCTTAAATAGAACCTAGAGTGATTGCCACAGCCAGTAAGAGTCAGTGGAGAGAAATTCAATAATTTTTGATTTATTTCACAGCCTGATATATTCAGATGAGGCTTGGCTATTAATCTTTGTGAACCAGTTCACCTAGATTGCTATTCCTTAGTAGCTAGTTATAAAATTTGTGGTTTTTACACCCTCTAGTTTAGAGCTGGGCTGACAATTCTTCAAATCCTCCTTTTTTGAGGTCAACTAATTTCAGTCAGTATTTTAGGGTACCCAATACTACCCGCAGAGTTGTTTATTTGATTCCTGAGGAACCTTCACTCCCACTCCTTGGCCAGGTGGGCAGCCTGAAATTCTACCACTCGAGTCAAAAAAAAAAAAAGAACTTGGCTAAGCTAGGAGTACATATCAATTCACATTTCAACTGGCCTTGGAAAAGATTGACTCCCCTCACAACCTACATGACAGCATATATGGCTTGGGGGAATGAAATATCCAACTATGCATGATGCCTTATCTGAATACTTCAACATCAATTTTGTTTTATTATCAACCAATCCTCATCTTTGGTAATTGTGTCTGTAATTGTACAAGAAATCTTGTGTACAAAAGCATGTACAGACAAAGAGGAGGTGTTGGGTTGTTTTGAAGTGTACTGAGTGTTATTATACATGATTATACTTGTCGGACAGATTGTATCATTTACTTGGAATCCGGCTCCTGGTAGGAGGCATTTTTATTCACCTTTCCCTGCTGATCTACTCCGTGTGCCTCCCTGATTAGTTATGTTTCATTGACATCATCTTCTCTCTTCCTCACTCTCTTAGTATAATTGGACCTCAATATCAATCAACATCCCATCCTGGTATCATCTGTCTGCATCCCAGAAAGCAGCCTTTCATCATTATCATTCCCTTCCACAACCCTTCATCATACAAATGTTGTAGCACAGAATTTGAGAATGGCCACAGGTAACCCCCTTTCTAGAAATAACCAAGGAACTTTACAGGTGCTCAATAGATATAGTACATGTTTAGAAATGTATCGAAAACAAAATTATAGCTACAAAGGTGGGAAAAAATTGCAACCAAGTACCTTTCATTCATACCTTAGAACAATCATATGTGTTTGTTTGGGTACTCTGGCTAGGAACACTTTGGGCCCTTTATTTCATGGGGCCATCCAAACTTTGTGATAGACATTTTGGTCTATATCAGTACATTGATATTTTGTAATGAGATCTGAGAGGATACTGCAAATATTCTATGGACTTACCTCTGATCTGAATGAATCTTGGACGGAAGTAGGAATTGGTTTGAACGCATTCTTTTGCCATACTTGATAGTTGTAGAATGACTTGAATTTTTCACCCATTCCAAAAGAATTACCAGAGCCCACCGCCAAATACCCATCATTCTCATATTCTTTCAACCAATCAAGGAATATCTTCCAAGTGATTGAAGAGATATTCCTAGCGGTCCTAGAAAATTCTAAATGATGGATCGTTTGGTATGGTCCCTCATTGCTGACTGTGTCCCTTGTACTATACCAAAGGTTCCATATCCCTCTTTTAATTGAAGCCTTTACAGTTTTCATGTATTCTTTCATATTTTCCTCAACTAAGTACTTGTACCACTCATAGCCTGCTTCAAATGCTGACTCGATTTTGGAAAAATTACTCTGGATCTTCATGTCTGTAAAAAATTTATAAGTCCATGAAATTTGATACACAAATATTGGAAAAAGGATATGTTCAAAATTCCAAACTGCCATACTTTTATTTTTATTGATATCAAATCCAGAAAAGAGTTCAGATATACTTTTTTCGGTGTTTTGACTGATTTTTTTGAAAAAATTATCCTTATTTGGAAATGAGCCAGGATTTTTGAGGATGATTTCCTTACCCAGCCTTGCAACAAAAGGACCAAATGAAGGTGACTGACTGGACAGGTTTTCCTTTTTCAAATTTGGACAGGTCTCTTTTAAGATCAGTAATTCAGCTTTGATGTGTGACTTGACTTTCTCTGCATTTGAAGTGGGAGTTTGGTTTGGAGTTGGGGGATTTTCCAGTGGGAATGATTCTTCTATCTTTTTTCTCTTATTTGATACCCTGTGACGTAAGATTTTGAGCTGGACATGTTGCTCTTTGTCGGTTACTCCTGGGATATGTTGGCCCCATTCACGAAAAGTCCTCCATCGGTTGATCAGGATTGTTTCATTCGGGACTGTTGCCCAGGTGTTGCTGCTACTATGAGGTGCTGATGGAGCTTGTTCGAAAACTTTGGTTGATCATGAGCTCCTCAACCTTTTCCTTACTTCTTCAAACCGACATGCTCTTGTTAGTTTGAAGATACTCACTTTGGCTTACAACTGGAGCCTCAAAAGCACCATCAAATGGTATATTGGAGGCCATTTCAAGGCTTTTACCTTCGTCCTCCTGTTGATCTTGCCACTTCCTTTTCCCATGATTTACATTTTGCTGTGATTGGTACTGATTTCCTAAAAGTGCCTGATTCTCCTTGAAGACAGGAGTGCTAGCTGCATCAGAACGATGAATGATTTCTCTCAAAGCTTGATTGTATTCAGATGGTGGAGGTAATGATATCCATTCAGAAGGCACTATGTCTTGCAAATTAAAAATGTCAGACAATGTCGAGTCAAGCGACTCCGAATTTTCTGCAGCAGGGACTATTGTTGATCATTGACAAATCCAATTTATGAGATCTTTTTGGTTTTGTTTTCAAAGCTTTAAAACATGGGCTCTCACCGAGAAAGTTTTTTTCATTTACTTGTGTACTACATCTTTCATTTGGAGCCTGAATTGAAGTGGCACTTCCGACTAGCTCATCCCTGCCAAAACTGGTGGACTCAAACACTTTACTTAGTAGTGGGCCGGAGGTGGTTCCAGAAAGTTGATGGGCAGTATCCCAGTTACGAGATCCTTGGAATTGTGCAGTCAGGTGCGAATTTTCGTCAAAATCACATGGGTACTTGGCGTTTGGATTGAGAATTTTGGGGTCTTTGAGCATGTCTTCCAAAGGGCTGCATGATTTGATCGAATAGAAGGAGAGCGACAACAAAATATAATGGAGGTTCATGATTGCGTGGCAAAGCTCAGTGTTTCTTGACACGGCCAGCAAGCTTACCTCGATGGCGAGTTGGTTTACCCCGTAGTGTTATCGGAAAATGACCTCTGATTTATCACAGGTCCAGGGTGAGCCGCATGGGCCCCGGACACACGTAACGTCTCGTATATACAAAGTTTTAGCCGAGTCTTGGCGAGTCTTGGGCAATTCAAGTATTTGTTATCTGCGCAACAAGAAAGGAACAGACAAGTAGGAAGCTTTGTAAAGACTTGATACAAGAGTTTGAGCTGTTAAAAATATAGTTGGCTGGTACGAACAGGCAGTTAGCCCTGTAAGCTACAGTAGGGAGAGGAGGTGAGGTTGAGGCAAGGGCTCGACAAGTGTGACTGACCTGCGAGAACGAGCGCAGTGCGTGATTGAGAGGTTGAAGAAGAAAAAAAAAATGAAAAGAAAAAAAATCTAACCGCCACACAATCAGAAACCACTTTCACTAAGGACCAGTAAACAACAAAAAATAGAGACCACTTACTCTGATTCAATTTTCGATGAAGAAAACATGAATCAGATTAGGCTACAACAGGTGACTAATATACTGAACAGAAAAACACATTGTCCCATTCAACCACTTGTTCTTCAGAGTTTTTTCATCTAGAGGTAAGTATCAGATTCACTCCGTAAGTATCCTGTTCTTATGAGTAATTTTTGCTGGCGGTGTGACAGTTGTCGTACATCTTCCTGAAAACATTTTCACACAAGAAGCGTTTGACTGATATGACCATATCCTCATGTCGTACACTTACTGACTACCATAACTACCATATCTGAACAAGTTTTACTGTTATGGAGGTAAAAGACGTTCCTGCTTGTCTCTTGTAAAACTTTACGACTATTTTACATAAAACGAGCAAGGTTCTATGTTGCTGATATCCATTTTTGGTATAGTTTTGTATGAGGTTAGTGTAAAAACAAACAGGTTTATTACCACAGGCACATTTTTGAAACGGTCTCAGGTTCGAAATAAACAAAAATCAGTTTAAATTTCTCCTTTCTCTTTCTCATAAATTCTATAATTTACCTCCTAGCAACGCTCATAAACACAACCACAATCAAGAGTTATATGGATTGTCCACCTACACATTACCACGCACACAACTTTTGTTTTTCTGGCCTTAATTAGATGAAAATATGAAGTCTCAAAAAGAAACAAAGGAACTCTAGTACAACAAACGATCAACCTTATCACTAAGACTGAGACGATTCAAAAAAAACAACTACAACAATATTCTCTTATATAAAAAGGACAAGCAATCATTGCTTTATATCTTGTCAGAAAAAAACAAGTAAAATCAATCAATATCAGTAATCGAAATCTGAAAAAGAAACCCACAAAAACCACCTCATCTTCTTTAATGATCGAAATCTGTCACAATTGATTTAAGTAATAACAGTAGGTTTTTCTCTACCAGTGAATTCTTTCAATTTAGATAGGTTCAAAGCAACATCAATAAGAGGTTTAAGACCGATTTGAGTATCTTGATCATATTCTTTTGTATCTTGACTATATTTTTCCACATAAATTCTAATAGTAGCACCAGAGCTACCAGTACCACTAAGTCTAAAGACAATTCTACTACCATCTTCAAATTTAATAAACAGTCCTTGATTTTTTGAAATAGATTGATCAATTGGATCTTTATAAGAAAAGTTACCAAAGTCTTTTACAATAAATTGATCAAGTTTAGTACCCTTGAAATCTTTTGAATTCATCTGATCTTCTATATGTTTCATTAATTTTGAAGCTCCTTCAGAAGATACTTCTTCATAATCATATCTAGAGAAAAAACTTCTACCATATTTTTGATAATGATCTAATAAAACACCTCGAATACCACTTTTGATACCTTTTTGTGATGACGTATAAGCTAAAATTGATAACCAAGCTATAACTGCCCAAATTCCATCTTTTTCTCTTATATGATCTGATCCAGTACCAAATGATTCTTCACCACATATAGATAATCTTTGTGCATCCATCTATAACAAAACCAAACGCAATCAATATAAAATTGAGAGAGAGAGAGAGAGGGAGAGAGGGAGAGGGAGAGAGGGAGAGAGAGAGAGAGAGAAAGAAAAAAGAGAAAAAACTCAACTAAATTCCCAAAAAATTTCCAACCAGTAGGAACTTCAAAAATTTCTAAACCTTTAGCTTTAGCCACTAAATCAATAGCACCAGAAGTAGGCATACTCCTAGCCAAACCTTTTATACCATTAGATTTAAAGTAAGGTATACAATCTTGAGCCCAATCAGCAATGATAGCTACACTATCACTAGGAGTTACAAAAGCGTTTTTACCATAAATCATATTCCTATCACCATCACCATCAGAAGCTGCACCAAAATCAATATTTTCATTATTTACTCTTTCTACTAATTCGTTTGCATAAGTTAAATTTGGATCTGGATGACCATCATTGAAAGTTGGTGATGGTATACAATTCATTATCGATTTTTCTGATAAACCTAATGTATCTATAAAAATAGATTTTGCATATGGTCCTGTTACTCCATGCATACCATCAAATAAAACTTTAATTGGATTTTCTTTTTGATTTAGATAATTTTTTATTAAATCAAAATCGAATATAGATTTAAGTAAATTTAAATAATCTTTTACTGAATCTATTATTTCAATTGTCAAGTTACCAATAGTTTTAGTTCCTATGGTATTTAAATCGACCTAAATATTTTATGAACACATGTTAGTTTTAGTTTGTATCTCCATAGTAATATACATATCAGAGAGAAAAGAGGAATATATACTAACATCAGGTAAATCTATAAGTTTATATTCTTTGATATTCTTGGAAAGTTCAAATATCTTATCAGTCACATTTTCAGGAGCAGGTCCACCATTTTGTATATTAAATTTAATACCAAAATCATTTTCAGGTCCACCAGGGTTATGTGAAGCAGTTAAGAGTATACCACCATTAGCTTTCTTCAACCTAATTAAATGAGATGCAGCAGGTGTAGATAATATACCACCTTTTCCGATAATCAACTCTTTTACACCATTTCCTGCTGATAATTTAATAATCTTTTGTATACATTCTGGATTATAATATCTTCCATCTCCACCTACTATTAATTTCAAATTTTTTGATTCGATTGATATACTATCTAATATTGCTTGTATAAAATTTTCTGTATAATTCGGTTGTTCGAATACTTTTACTCTTTGGTTTATTTTTGTTTTGTTTTTGGGAAAATGTTAGTTTTTTTTTATTTTTAAATGAAATTTATAAGACTTTTTACCTTTTACGTAAACCTGATGTACCTATTTAAAAGAGAAGATAATAAAAGGATGAGTGATCTCTGATAGTGAATGAGATATAGATAGATTGTGATTGAGTTTACCTGGTTTTTGATCGTTAAAAGCATTAGTTTTAATTGATTGAATGGACATCTTCAATAATAATGATTTCTACGATGAATATATTTATTTTGTAGTGTATGGCAATTTTAATGGATTGCTGCTTTATTTTGGATTGGTTGAAATTGAACTTATAGTCCGATTGTAGGCAGAGTGACGTCAGGGCTGAGATGACAATAGTGGGTTAAATACTTATAACGAGGGCGACCGACGACAAGGAACCACACGTCATTCACGTCAAGAAGAGCTCTGAACCCAACACAAAACACAACCCACAACATTAGAATTAACAATAAATAAATAAAGAAAAAATGAGTTCAAGTTGGAAATTAGGTAAAAGTAAGTCATTCAATTAATTTAGATCCCTAGAAACATTCAAATAACCGCGCGCATACTGACAAAAATATGCAATTCATGGCTTCAAAAACCAAAACGATACATCATTCTATAATAACTATCAATATAAATTAATAAAGAAAACAAAGAAACAATTAATCCGGCTACAAATCGATCAACAAACAATGAAAATGATAATCAATCAACCATACCAAGTAATGGAACTTTAACCATCAAAATTATACAAGCAAAAGGTCTATCTATACCAATCGGTATAGAAATACCAAATGAAATTCAAAGAGCAATAAAGGATAATCCAGATGTAGGAAATTTAACTGTAGGTAGTTTGAATAATCAACAACAACAACAAAAACGTAGCAATCGTGAAAGTTTACAACGCAAACAAAGTTGGTGGTTACCTTGTGAGTTATTTGTAATATTATAATCTCATTTATAATATATATATATATATATGTATATGTTTGATTCTCTTTTTGTTATTTGTTTAATAGATTTAGTCTTAGGTTTTGATAAAAATGAAGTATTAGTTGAAGCATTAGGTGGTACCATTGAAAATCCCATTTGGATGTATAAAGCTGATTTTGATGTATCTAGAATTTCTGAAATCACCTTATCATCTTATTTACGTCATCATCATATGAATCGTAATCAAAATCTAAATGATCAATCTAAAATCAATCAAATGGGTGATGACATATTCTTAGGTGGTTTAAATTTTTTACCTTCGTTTAATACAGAAGTAAGTCAAATTGATTGTATTCTCTTTACTTCAATTTTAACCCTTGAGATGATGTTTTTTTTTTCTAGTCAATAATAGATAATTGGTACACATCAACCACTTCAATAAATACAAAATTTCATCTTCAAGTAACATTTAAAAAATCACAAAATATACCATTAACCATAGATTCATTTGAATTATTACAAGTGATAGGCAAAGGATCATTCGGAAAAGTGATGCAAGTAAGAAAAAAAGATACAGGTAGAATTTATGCTATGAAAACGATTAGAAAAGCTCATATTGTTTCTAGATCTGAAGTTACTCATACTTTAGCTGAAAGAACTGTCTTAGGTCAAGTTAACAACCCTTTCATTGTACCTCTTAAATTTAGTTTCCAAAACTCTGAGAAACTTTATTTAGTACTCTCGTTCGTTCCCTTTCTTTTCTCTATTTTTTTTTTTTTTACAAAATTGAAAAATATTCTTGCTAACCTTACTCCTTTTGTATAGATGTATCAATGGCGGCGAATTATTTCATCATTTACAAAAAGAGGGCAGATTTAGTGAAGAACGCTCTAGACTTTATGCTGCTGAACTTCTTTGTGCTTTAGAACATTTACATGCTTATGATGTCATTTATCGGTACTTTTTAATTCTCTTTTTTTTCTTTTCTTTCTTTTTTCAATGATCTCTTCACTTACTATCATTCTTTACACAGTGATCTTAAACCTGAGAATATCCTTTTAGATTATACTGGTCATATAGCTTTATGCGATTTCGGTTTATGTAAATTAAATATGGGAGAATCTGAGAAAACTAATAGTTGAGTTTTATTTATTTTCATTCTAATATTTCTTTATATCATTGAAAGGAGATTAATCAAGTTTTTTTTAATTGATCTCAAAAATTGGATAGCTTTTTGTGGTACACCAGAGTATTTATCACCTGAACTTTTATTAGGTAATGGGTATTCTAAGACAGTAGATTGGTGGACTTTAGGCGTTTTGGTATATGAGATGTTATCTGGTTTACCTCCGTAAGCTTTTCTCTTTTCTCTTGATCAAAGACTACCTAAGCTGATCAAAGGCTTCTGATCGTAAAGATATTACGATGAGAATGTAAATGGTAAGTCAAAATCCAAGCTGATCAACTTCCAATCATCTAAATTAACTTGAGTTTCTAAAACAGAAATGTATCGAAAGATATTATCAAACCCATTGAGATTTGGTGATGAAATAAAAACAGATGCAAGATCACTCTTAACTGGATTATTGACACGTGATCCATTAAAAAGATTAGGAAATAATGGCGCAGAAGAAATTAAAAAACATTCATTTTTTAATTCAATTGATTGGAAAAAATTAATCTTAAAACAATATACTCCTTCTTTCAAACCTAGTGTTGAAAGTGCTATTGATACTAGTAACTTTGATTCAGAATTTACTAGGTGTGTTTACATTTCATTTCTTTGTGATATATGGAGTTTTGATCTGAAGTTGCTGATTTTTGGTTATTGGAATACAGTGAGGCGCCTATGGATTCTGTTGTTGAAGATTCTCATTTGAGTGAAACTGTTCAACAACAATTTATGTAAATCATCTTTCCTATCTATCAAAAACCAAAAATATAATTACTTAAAATCTTATTTACTGAACTTGACTTTCTTTTTAGTGGTTTTACTTATAATCCTACAGGCGAATTTATGGGCGAGAGCGTTCGTTAAAGAAAGTTATCTTTCCTTTGGACAATATAGAGATTTTTTTTTTTTTTTGGTAGCTCGATTACCCACCTCGGTTCTATCGAGTGATTATTGGAATCGTTTATTACTTTTTATTTACTTATCCGACTTTCTTTTTTTTTTTTTTTTGTATCGTTTCAAGTTGTTTGTATAGGAACGTTTTGTTGTTGTTGTTTGTATGTGATAGTAGTTTGAATACATATGTATTATGTTCTACAGTAGATTATTGTCAATCAAATTGAGTCTTTTTTGTCCGATTGGTTGTGAACCGTCTATTAGTGAGAGAGTAAAGAGATTTTGGATGAATACGGAAAGAATTCGATCAAGAGATTTTTAAAGACAAATAATGATTTAAAATATTTTAGACAAATTTTTGCGCGACTAATAACATTCTTGATATTTGTACAAAACAACGATTTAATTCAAAACAAAGGACAAACAATAACTCTTTCCATGCTCCATTCTTATCAATACCATACTAAAACAACCACAAAGAACTTTTGAACTGTGCTACTACATGAAATAAGAACAACAACAAAAAAAACTCTACTTTCTTTTCTTATTTTTCTTTTTTTTTTTTTAATTGATTGATTGATTAAAATAAAAATTTGATCAATTTTTCGAATAAAATTTTGAATTTTTCCCAAATTCCAACCCAATTCCAATTATAATTTTTGTTAGGAAAATATTCAGAATAATGATTCATTTTATTCACTTTCGTCATTTTATCTAATGCAAGGAGTGAGAAATGACCACTGTAATTTGAAAAAAAAAAAATAAGATTGGTATATACGTGAATAGGAAAAAGATATATAGAAAAAAACTTACCCAGATACAGGTCTATTAATAAATTCAATTCTCCAAGTAGATGTATTTGATCTTCCAGGAAATTTTGCTGTCTCAGTTTCGTATAAACTATCAATTCATCATCCTTGATATATCAGCAAAAAAAACAAAACCCCTCTTGATGAAAAGAACAAAATCAAGTCTTACTCAGGAAAAGCAGCGTTAACGAGATTAGCTTGTAAATAATCAAAGAGTTTATTTATAAATAGATCGCGATCATTTGAACTCGTTGCAGTTCCAGCCGCAAACATTTCCCAATCCGTTTTCGCCCACTACAAAAAAAAAAAAAAGTCAGTTGAGAAGAGAGAAAAAGAAAATAAGTGGTTTTTGTTTACGGTGCGTCTACTATCTAGCGGTACGCCATATGTATTTGCTACTAAAGGGTAAAAAGTTGATTGCATTTCGTATACTGAATGTGGTACTAAGTTTAGATTTAAGAGTCGATCCTACATTCAAAAAAAGGTAGGGATGGATGGTTATTGATATATAAAAAACCCATTCATATAAGGAAAAGAAATTTCTCACAGCAAAGAGATTGTAGAGCGTTCCCCAAGAATCTTCAAGTTGATAAGCAAGTTTAGTATGAGTCTTGTCAATTGAAATAGCATATTCCATCCATTTAATTACATAATCTTCAGCTATTTTTCTAAACTTTGAAGCATCTGAGAAATGATCTGTTGAAAGAGAAATCTCAGCCATAGCACCTATCCCTATTATAGCTTTTATAGCTAAATCAGTTTGGTTAGCTAATGTTCCAGCAAAATCATCAGTCGAAAGTTGTTCGGCTGTAACTAATCCATCTTCTACTAGGAATGATGTCCATTGAGATAATATATCGTAGTGTTGATGAAGCCAAGCTGTGTTATTTGTGAGCTGGTGATAAGCCTATTTTTTATTTATTTATTTATTTTTTTTTTGATATATTGTTGTCAGTAAGGGGAGGATATTATAGATCTGGTGGGGGAAATTCTACTGACTAGAGTCATGATGAGAATGTTTCCTGCCTCTTCAACTGGCATAGGTTCATCTTGACCATCATTATATCCCGTCGCATCTGTTGACAGAAAAATAAGGGATGAGTGTTGGATGGAATAAAAATATGAAAAATTGGAGGAATACGAAGAGTTCACTGACTTGGATACCGGCCTAGGTCATGAACAGTCCTGAAGTGAAAGAAAAAGGAGATCTGGAATCAGTTTTGAAATGATTAGTATGTTGATGTTTGAGGGAAAGAAATTAATCACCATTTGTTCGGGTATAGTCCGCTTTCACTATACTCAAAAATAGGATCGAGCATGTATTTGAGTAAGGCTGGATCGTAGTAAGTGAGGATCGGGAATTGGGCTAAATGATTGTGATCAAAAAGGAATTAGGATCAGTATGTTCGTGGGTTGAAGCGGACTGGAAGAAACCACGTCTCAAATAATACTTACGAAAGATGACATCGACAGTCTGATGAATGTAGATAATTAGATAAGGATGAGTAAAAGTCTTTGATTACATTTATAACCCGTTTTATTCAAAAACAAAGAGAACTCACACTCATGTCACCATTACTTGAAATCTCCTTTAAAAAAGCTTGTACGTCAGATTTATTAAAATTTCCATCTTGATCCTTTCCAACCGTGATTTCAAAAGTTCCAAGCGCTTGTCTAGTACTAAGACTAACGATAGCAGCATGATTAGATCCGCTTGTTCTAATAGCATCAGCATAAATTTGTTCATCAATTTTTGTACTCTCTTTCAGAGCATTCTCATAATCCTTTAAAGAAAATTCTAAAGCTTCTGTAGTAGTATTAAAGCTTGTACGCCAATATCCTGATCTAGATTCTTGTGATCCTGACCTTACGTAATTTACGTATGGATCTCGTACGTGACCTATTACATAGACAATCGGTTTATTTGTCGTCAGGGGTGAAGCGTAACCGAATGATGGGGTTCGATCATTTATTTTACGAAATTCATTATCATGTTTATTGCGTAGTTTTCCATTCGCCACAAATTGAGAACGAAGTTCAGGCGCATAAGCTGAGCCGGTAGTAAGTTCGGGCGTCTTTGAATCAAAAGAAGATAAATCAGAAAAGAAAATATACATTACAAGCTTGATTGTATCAAATATTTCAAGACTTACAACAATAGTAGAATAAATAGCTTGACCCCATTCAGCATACTCGCATTCTTCACTAAAAACTAAAGGATTCAATCTTTGAAGTGAATAATCAACTGAATGCTGATTTTGATTGAATTGCCATGTAATATTAGCATTATGATCACCAGAAGCCCAATCAGCTTGTATATCAGTATAAATTTCAATTTTAGATTGATCCTCATTTTCTAAAATTTCAATAGAAAGATAACTAAAAGGTAAACTTTGTCTTAATAAATCATTAGTAGGACCAATTGGAGATAAAAACATGACTTGAAATTTAACTTTTTCAACTTGAAATATAAAAATTGATCTAGTTGATGTATATTCAAATGAAATTTGATTAGCTATTAATCCATTATTTCCTATTTCAAAATCTTCATTTGGATGACCCATAAATTGATAAGTTTTATTATTGATTCTAATTAATCCTGACCAACCTAATCTGTAATGATGTGGAGTTGATGGAAATTGTATTGGCCAAAATTGTGCCCATCTACCTGATAAATAACCTCCATTACCACCTTCAGAACCTGTAGCTAACCAAGCAGAAAGGTCTAATTGAAATGGATTATATAAATTAGTGTAAGAGCCTAAGATCGTAGTCAAGAAGTAAGGATAGGATTAAGTAAAATGGAAACTTACAGGGTGACCTAACAGCTAAAGGGATTGCGGGAGGTAATAGAGGATCGAAGGTAGAATTTTGATTGTAGTTGTTGATATTGTTATTGTTGGAGGGAGAATTAGGAAGTGAGATCGGGATCTAAAGAAGATGAAAGAAAAATAGATGATAAAGTGGTTAGTAGTGAGTTGGTTATATGCCATCAAGTGTTATAATCAATTTACATTACCTGATTTGAATGAATAGATGATAATTTAATTGGATTGATAATATAAATTATAAAGAATAATGATAATAATGAGAATTTAATCATCTTGAAGGGTTGGGTTGGAGAGTAGTTGACCGTTGGACCAGTTGACCGTTGATGGGATCACTAGATTACCTGAACCGTTTCAATTTATGTAAATCTGAAGAATTTACGGTACATAACTGGATTTATATACATTAAATTACATACCTCCTATTTCATCCTATATCCTGTACTGTATCGTCCGACCGATATCCCATCCCTTGGTACATTGGAATGACTAATCAAATAAACAAATATTTAAATCTCAATCAAAACACTTTCACACTCATTCGGCCTACCCCTGAAAACATTAACGATTTACCCAAATGGGTAAAAGTCAGCAATAATGAATTACCCAGATGGCTAAAAGCATTTTGGAATGGATAAAAAAAATGACCCAACATGACTGAGCATACTTGAAATCCCATGTGAACATCCAACAGGTATTTTTCCATCAGCTCAAGTTTTGCTCGGCACTGCTCAGCAATACTTTTACCCATTTGGGTGAATCATCAATGTTTACAGTGTACACTAATTATAACTAAAAACAAACTCCATACCAATACCAATAACTCAGTTTTGAACATGATCAATTCATCAACTTGAACCCAATCGAAATCACTTCTCATCTTCAAGTTTTACTTGTGTAAGATTGAAAGCCAATGATAATATTATCAAAAATTCAATGCTATAATACGTTAAGGAAATATCACTATCTACTCTCTTAAAGCATTTCATTTTTTATGTACTACTATCGAAGTAACATAAAAAATCTAAACCGTTGATCATCAACCATTCGAGAAGTGGTCTTAGTTTAGTAAACTGGGGATAATAGAAAACCGTCAAGAAAAACTAAAAGATAAGAAGAAAAGACCGGATCTCAGCTGAATTATTTATATAATTAGAAATTCTCCACAAGTTTGAGATCCATGGGACTTACACAGTTCGAGATTGATTTGAAAGAGTTTGACTTGTAATGATATGTTTTGTATTTGAAAAAAAAAAAAACTAAAGCGTATTTCTCTCAAAGATCTCAGTCTCAAGGAAATTGTAAACCAAACTAGGATAACCTGTATTGAAACTTGTACATTCAATCAATCCAATTTTCTAAGAAAGCTTTATAACTGAAATTGGACATGATTAACTCAGATGTTGAAAGTGATGAACATGTAATAGGTGATCATGCGGTTACTATTCAAGATAAGCAATTGAAATGAATCTGTTGAGTACATGTTATTGAGCGTTAGTTAGATGAATTCTTGTTCATTCAATCTTATCAACCAGAATGGAAAAGCTCAGACTTTCAAAACTTTCTGGAACCTCTTTCACTACCAGACAGAGAGAGAGAAGGAAGAAAACTTGTATTACGGACCACAACTTTGAAGGTTTAATTAGGTGAGATTTTGAAGTTGCTTCCCATGGTGATATCTCAAAGATTCTCTCAACAACAAGTTCCTCTGCTTCTCATGATAGTTTTTCAAATAAGGACTTAGCTTCATCATCTTGACCTGAAAAGGTAAACTGATTTGACTGAAAGATCTCATCAATTTTTTATTCTCATGATTTGATTCTTAAAAATGTTTTTCAATGACTCTCAAGATCAAGAATCAAGCTCTTCTTCCTTGTTACTGATTGTGATTTAATATTAAGAAGTCAATTCAAGTTTCCAATGGTTTTTTTTGTAGAGCCAGTAGACAAAATTTGTTTGACTTTGCTTATGTTCAATTAGGGTTTTGATCCTTCAAGGCTTACTCTAGCAGACACTGAATTGAACTTTTTAAAAATATTTGAACCTTGTACATGACTAAGAGTATGAGGAACCACAGTGTAGCATGTAAGATAAGACATGATGTGCACACTCGTTTTTCATGGCTAAAGAGTCTTTTAGATGTGTATATAAGAAACACAGGGAAGAATGGAATTCAGTTCCAGTTGAAAAATGACTCATCTACCTCAGTATAAAATGTTGATATTGGTTGTAATTCAACCCTCAGGATCTCGCACACAAGAGGAGGGAATTTTGTTAAAAGCTCACTGACCCTGTCTACTGGTCACTGCCAGGCCAGGTGCTGTGATTTGGTTATGTGTATAGGGATCATGTGAGGGACTGACTCAGGTGGCCAACCAAAATAATGATGTTTTTAGTTTGAATTGAAGCTTTCTGAATAGCTTTTCTCTTTTCGGAAGATATGAGCCTGGGCTCTGGACCAAGAATGTAAAACAAAGGTATGGCTTTACTGCCAACAGGATTTCCTTTGATAGGAAATTTCTTGGACAGACTGTAAGGCAATAATCTGAGGGTTTAATTGGCCCTGAAGAAACGCTCGGAGCAATTCCTAGGTCACAAGCTACAAGGAAACTGCCCTTCAAAGACTACTTGCATGTATTGAACTAAGGTGACCATAATGGAAGCGCTTTAATATGACCTATAAATCAGTAAAAAAGGACAGGATACAAGAAATTTATGAAGACTGAAAGGCCAAGAAAATCATGTTTCATAGTTTCAGGCAAAACTTGGATTTTTGCCCTTGTAGTTGAAGAGGACATTAGGACCCTGATAAGCCCAGGGATAGGTTGGTGAGGAGTCCAGAATCATTTTTGGTGCATTTTCACATCTGTTACACAGAATACAGCAGGGTAACATAGATTTAATGTGATTCACTCAGCCAATTTCAGCCTTCAGGACTGCTCAGCAGTCCCATAAGCTGCACTCATATGTTACATGTTGGGTAACAGTAGTAATATGTGTGAAATTGGAATAACATCATATGTGTAAGCATATGTTTATTAAGTAAACCTACATTGTAGGGCTCAGTATCAAGAGTTCATATGTAGATTACATAAAGATTATAAGTAAAAATAAACTAAAAGACATATATACATAATGTAATCATAATATTCTAGTAGACAAACTATTCACCACTGAGATCATGCCAGCATTCTATAAAAATAGGAGAAAGGGCAATCTTTCCACTGAGAACCAGAGAGGAACATAAACCTTCCTCTCTAGTCTTTTACCCCTTTTCCCCCTTCCACATTCTAACACTCCCCCCAAAAGCTTGATCTTCCTCATAGAATAGTTGAGCACTCCTCTCAACTTGAGACTAAAGCATTGAATACACTAAGTAGTTGTTGGGTTAAACTTACCCTGATTTGGTGTCAAAACCAACACGGTATATTTTTTTTTGGTAGTGTAGTGTAGTAATGGTGGTTCATGTGGGTTTAGCTTGCTGGTGGATGTATTGTTTCAAGCTTAGGTGTTAGGACCATGGGATTGTTCTTGGACCATTGGATGTGTAGTCATGAATAGTGGTTACAGGGATGGATGTCTACCATCCGATTGTTCTTGGACCATTGGATGAGAAGTTATGTAAGGTCTATTCCATTTTAGGAATAGTGGTTACAGGGATGGATGTCTTTTCTTTCTTTCATATACCTTGTCTCTGTTTCTCACTGATTCTTTTCCCCATCGGAAAAGAATCGGTGAGTACCTTCGCCTAAAAATATCGTTTCTAGTAAGTCATTTACTCATTACTTAAATTTCTTTTATTTTTGTTACAACTTTCTTTATCTTTTCTTTGTCAGTTTTAATTTTTCTGTTGTCCAAATTCCTTAGGTCTGTCTCTCAGTCTCGCGCCTGGCCATAGCCCGCCCAAGACTGTATATCTGATCCTGTAGCCCACAGGTCTGTATTTTTTTGTAGATTTCTACAGTAGTCTGGTGCACTATCCTTCTGAGAACTCACATTTGTTTCCTTCTGTTATCTCTGTATCAGTTTCAATCAAGGTCCTGGTCCTTCTCTATAGACTGCACTCCTTATCCTGATAGACTCTCAGCAGAGCTCTACAGGAAAAAGTAGTGGCAGGGGGTTGAACCAAGCTGAGCTGGGGTGACTGCTATGTTCATAAGGTTCCAAAACTTGACTAAGAAAGCAGAAGCAAGTGTTCACATGACTAAGAGAGTCAAAGCAGATTCTTGTTTCTCAACATATACCTCAACCCTCTATTTAGAGGTCATCTAAATGTAGTCGGTGCAGGTTTTCATTTTCACAGACTACTTGCAAGAAGACAAAGTGATGAGGGAGAAACTGTTTTATGTAGTGTGATAATCAACACAAAGATCTTAGACACAACTGTGAGGTTTGGGCAGACAAACCTATAGTTATAGTGAAATTTATATGGTGTGTCAGTTGGGGTAACTCAAAGCTTATTGGCTTAGATAACCAGTGATATTGACTAGTCACTATATGGAAACAGATATCAAGTTTAAACAGAAAAGAGGTATAATCATTATGAGTTAAGGTATATGAGAGTAGATAATAGAATAGATATAAATAAAGAAATTGAGTTACATATGGTTCTTCAATCACAAGTGATGAAGAACTGTATCTGAAGTTGGTAAATTTTGTTTAGTAATATATGAATGAGTTAGGTTAATGATACTTTCAGCCCCTGAGTACTTCAGAAGTACCATGGAGCTGCAAATGTTAATATAATTATATTCTTATCACACCTCATAGCTCAGTTTCAAGAGCTGTAATTAAGAATCCACTGTAACACCAAATTAAAAGTGTATATTACAGCATGATTACACATAGAGTAACCTGCTGTAAACCATAATCTTAAACTGTAATAACATACAAGATGTTATGTACTAATAATAACAAGATATAGTAAACTTTTCCCTTGTAATGAGTGTATGCTAATAAAGGATAGCAGATAAGAATATAAAAGATGGACCTGACCTCCTCTACAGGAGGAGGAGAATTTGCATCATAAAAATAAACTTCAACTGTCTGAATAACTAAAAAAGATATTCTAGACTTTCTATATTTTAGAGAACTCATAGTCAATTACTATTATAAAATACTTTGTTGATTCTTTCTCATCTTCAGAAAGTCCTTATCTTTTATATATTCATCAGTTCCTTTATTTCTGTGGTCTGTAAAGGTGCAAAGCTAGAGCCTTTCCTCACTACTTGCTATTTGCTCTTGCTGAGGGGTTCTCAAGAGTGAAATAGTAAGCAGAGGATAAATCCTGAGGCTGGGACAGACCAAAGATAGTGCAAGGTAAGGATTTGCACTGGTCATCACTGGACTGCCAATATCTAGTCACCATAGATCAGTCCAGTGCCCATCTGGCTTGCAGGGAGTAGTCCTGGGCATTTGGGATAGTCTATGAACCCATTTTCCTTTTTGGCCTTTGTGCCCATAACTGTTTCCACCATTCTCTAGTAAGCTATCTTCCCAGACAGAAGCAAGGAGCTCACAGATACAGTTTGATGTGAGAGTGCAAAGAAGTGTTTGACCAGATATAGACATAGTCTGACACTACTTCCATCACTGCCAACATATTTTCATTGCATGGAAGCTTGCTTTGTAACATAGCATGTCTTCATGTGATACTATGGACCATTTTTCAAGGTCCCTACCTTGGAAAATAGACCTATTGCATCGCATCTTGGCCTGCTATGTGACATAGCATGCCTCTATGTGATGCAATTTTCTTGGTGGTGCCCCTTTTTTGATGCTTAGGGTGTGTTTGGCAACCAACTTCAACTGTGGTTTTCTGACTTTGAATTCAAGTTTGAAGTAGGGTAAATACCTGAAAACAGTCAGCTGTTTGGTACCATAAGAAAATAGATTCTGAAGTCAAAAAACAGACTTCAGAATCCCTGTTTAATTGAATTCTTGAAGTTATTTTTGGGATTCTTCTCACTGTGATATGCCCTCCCAGGCTGTCTTGTATTATTACTTGCTAACTGACAAGACTAAGACAAGAACTTAAGAGGTACAAGACATGTGCATGAGACTGCAAGCTTAGAATGAGATTGCAACATGAGGGAAGAGAGTAAACACTCTAACCTTCCCTTGGGTCATACACTATACAATCTGTGACAAGTGCCATGCCCTAAGTGTCACCCAAGTGTCACCCAAGTGTCACCCAACCCATCCCTGGGGCTCATAACATCTTGACTCATCAGACTGATCCACAACCAATCAAAAACCACTTAACTCAAACACCCTTCCTCCCCCACTCAACTTAACACAACCATCCAACTCCCACATCTGTCCCCAAACCCTCCCTATTTGGACCTGCTTTGATGGCAGGGGGATCTCTGGCTACCTCCTTGGATTTGTATACTGCAATCAGGTTGCCAACTGAGCTACACTTGAAAATTCCTGAGGTCATGCTTTCAGCCTTCTTTGCAGCAGCTTGTAACACACTGCCAAGATATTTGTATCAGATGGGCCTATCTGATGTTCTATCACCCCAAGATATGCGATGCAGTGTCAGTAGGATTAGGTGCAATGGAATTACACTGCAATATGGTGTCAGAGCATTAGATACCGATAGTA
>MU167335.1:181404-197334 GCA_015951145.1 Cronartium quercuum f. sp. fusiforme G11
TCTTGTACAGTCAGAGTCAGAGTTTGAAGTTTTGGGGGGAGGCTGATGTTCTGCTTCCATTATAGTACTTGAGTCAAAGGTTGAGTAAGTGAGCAATGAGATTGATGAGGCTTGAAGTGAAATGTTGATGCTAGGAGCTGATGACAAAGTTATTACAAGCTACAGTAATGCAACAGCCACGAGTGAAGTGAGGTGACGTATTGCGGACGCGGGAGTTCAGTCAAATACGTCAGTGCGACGTGAAAAAAAATACGTCACCTGTTTGCGGGCTGTGCGAGCCCTGACTGCGTCTGTGACGCCGGCCCAAAGATTGTGGACCACTTCTTTTTCATATGCTCCACTCACAGAGACCATTGACTCAAGTTCAAATCCTCAATCTCACAACTCAAGATACCATTCAACAACTCAAACCTTCATGATCCCAAAGCCTTTCTCTTTCCGGCCGTCGCAAAATCTTTCAGCGACACATGGCACTTAGAAAGTTGAGGGGAATGGACGAAAATCAACCACGAAGAAACCACCCAAAATAAATGACCCCTAGACTGACCTCAACAATCTCTCACTTCCACCTTCCCCCTGACACGCGCCATTTAAACACGCAACATTCCTTTTCCCTCTACTTCACCGCTCTCATCTACACTGCCCCCAAAGCAACGCTACATCATGTATTGGCAAACTTGTAACACAGAGTCCAAAAACAGCCACAAGTACATTTTTTCTCAAACAGCCATGGGTTTGTACAGGTGCTCGATAGGTTTAGTGTGCGATAGCGCTTAAGGCTCCTAAATACACTTAAAACAATGATAATCATAAAAAAACAAGCCATGATCCTGATGGTCGTGATTGGTGTTGTTGATTAGGCTACGTAACTCAAATAAATAAATACGTTTCCAATAATTGTGAGGCTTTAAACCTGACCCTTGTGAACTTTGCTTTGCCACATCACGTGGGAAGAAAAAAAAAAGCGTAGGTAACTGACTATTTTAGGATTGATGCCACTCTTTCTCGTTCATACTCTAGAGCTTCGGACCCCTCATAATTATCATCGGCCCCGTCGACGTGTTTTAATCGGTGGTTGACTAGTAAGTAGTCTTTACACCCGAGCTTCCTTGAGAGTTTTTTTTTCATTAAAAATGATTTGACCTCAGTTCCCGAGATTCGATCTCTAATAATAGGCTACGAGTTTTAACTCCGGCTTCGTTCACGATGAGTGGGGTATGATGTGCTACGGAAGAAAATGAGCAGCTTGACCGGCTTCGTAGACTTTTGTGGCGAGGTTGGCCAATGGGTTCGAGGAAGATGATCGTGAAGCAATCAAATTTGATGAACGACGACCGAGGTTATAGGGGACTAAGGTTGACCTGTCTGTCTTGAAGTTCGAAAGAAGTCGAGAGTGATGAGGATAGAGTGGATGAACTTAACTGTATGAGTGACCGACCACGATAATGTATTGGTTGGTTGATGAGAGGTACTGACCGTATACCAGAAAATGAGCTGTTGACCAATTTCTTCCATAGTATAAAAACTCACCAAATCCTCACCAAATTTTCTCTTTCGCTTTACCTCACTCCACTCAGTCAACCTACATCACACATTTCTACCCAGAACCATCTATCGCTTCTACAATCCATCCACAAACCTTCACATTTATCCTCTATCTCTGCTCTTCACGCAACTTCAGTCAATCCACCCTGTACTTACTGTAGTTTACTGTTCCTGCTTTCACCACTGTGTTGTGGGTTACCAGTTCTCAATTTAAATCTCTAGTGACTTGTTTCCCTTCGTCCTTTACCACACAGTCCTGATCAACTCAACGAGATCAGTCCAAATTTTGGTCGATTGAAAGCTTTGAGGCCTGAAATCTCGATCGCCCACTTCTTTTCCCCGGACTTTTTTTTTTTTTTTTTTTTTTTTTTTTTTTTTTTTTTTTTTTTTTTTTTTGGTTCAATTTTGATCTTCCACTTTCTTCTGGTAAGTGGTAAATTTCGTATGACCAAACGTTGAAGCGTGAAGCTGATAAGTTACCGTATAGCTCTACAAGTAAATAGATTGCTCACCCCTCATAAACAAAGAAGTGTTCGTTTGTTGATTGCGATAGTAGTTGGTTCTTTATATAAGAGTGAGTTTTCATCATGCTTCATTTCTGGAATAATCTTCCCCCCATTCTATCATCACTTGATTGGATCTTCGAAAGTCAGATTGGCAGTGTGGGTTCCAGTCAAAGTGAATTTTATTAGAGTTGAGAGGAGATCATAAAGTGATAATTCCCGATAACCGACTCTGGTATACTTTACACAGTCATAAATACCCTCTCTCTTGACTGTATCTCTCTCATCACTGCACCTCTGTCCAATCGATGACGACTGAAGCTATGTAAGGTGTTGTGTCCTGGAATGTGTAACCAGAAGAGCCAAGCTGATGGTTGGTGGGTCGGTCAAGCCACACCGCACAGCCCGATTCAAGACTCAGTAGTGGTTGGTTGAGACTGAATTGGCTGGTTGTACCTCACACTTCACACCGATTCCGGCCAGTTCCAACCCATCCGATCCATCCTCAATTCGGCATGGCCATCTTAGTCTCGGCTGAATCAGACCCGGTCGTCAACCCCCTCGTACCATCTCACCCCACTTTGCATCCGCTCTCATCTGATTTCTAATCACCACCCTGCAAGCAGTTCGTTAAGTTTGCGTGTGTGTGTGTGTGTGTGTGTTTGTGTTTGTGTGTGTGTGTGCGTGTGTGTGTGTGTGTACACGTATGTGTGTGTCTGTGTGCTCCAATAAAATATATAAGTATTCAGTTGACTTGCCAGTTGCTTATTCGATGAATTGTTAACCTATCCTTGACCGTATCTCCTCTCTTCTACCCTCTCACCTCATTCAAATATTAGGAAAAAGCCCACCTTTTTGCCGATTCCCCTCTTTCCTCTGTCACACCTGTGACTACACTCAATCACTCCCTCTTCTACTGTCATTGTACTCTCCTTCTCTCTCTCTCTCTCTCTCTCTCTCTCTCTCTCTCTCCATACAATCTGCCTTCCTTATTTCCTTCCTTGTCGTCCTTCACTCTCGTGCTCTCCCTCACTCTGCTTCCATTCTTCACATCCATCCTTCTCTCACTGACTCTCTCGCTTCGCTCTACTCAGTCACTCCTAGTCTGAAGCAACTGGATCTTAACCTTGTCCAGTCCTTCGTTTTTTCGCTCTCTCCACGTCTCGTCTAGTCTCGGTCAGCGTCAGGCTAGCCTCCTCTCCGACTTGTTTCAGTCCACTCTCGATCACTTCCCTCACTCAATCGACCTCAAACACAAACACACACTCACTCCGACAACATGGCCGATCACGCCGATCAAGCTTCATCTCCACCCACTGCCTCTGCCAATCAATCATCTCAATCCGGTCGGGGTGGACGCAAACCCACCAGTCGTCCCAACTCTCGTCCTCAGAGTCGTTCCGACAACCCTACCCATCAAAAGAAGTCCTCTTCCAACAACGGTGGCCCTTCCCCAGCACCCAACTCCTCTGGTCGTAAATCCAGTGTCGATGACGTCAGCGATCAAGCCCGGGGCTCTCACTCCCGTCGTGGGAGTGCCCAACGAGGCGGTGGTGCTGGTGGGTCTCGTCGGGCTTCAGAAGCTAATGTATCCCGTCGGACTTCCGATTCTGGTGACTATCTATCCCTCCCCAATTACTCTTCATCTTACTCTTTTTCGATCTATCCACTGATCGACCCTCTTTTTTTTGTCCTTTCACCAGGCCCTTCCGGAACCACTCATGATAATAACACTCTGTCTGGAAGCATGCATGCTCCCAAGTCCAGGTTTCAAGGTGGTGGTCAACGTAAACAAATGGGTGATAAATCAGGCTCAACTACCCCCAAGAGCACGTTGAACCCCAACGCTGGCGGGTTTCAACCCGGTGCCTTGAGCTCAATCGTGCGTACAAACATCTTCTCTCTTCGTTTCATTTCACATTCTCTCCCATCGCGGTCTCACCCTTTCCAAATGCCTAGACCGATGTCGATGCCGAAGTATTGATTACTCCGACTCCCGATCAAACTCAGTTTAATACTGAACGATTCCCACAACCGCACGGTGGTGCTTCTGCTGCCGGCTTCCCAGGTGGGTTTGTGGGCGAGCTTTCTGATGACTTATCGGCTTTTGCCGGCGTGGGCGGTCTCAACCCCCGCATGTTTTCAATGCCTCGAGGTGCGAACAACCAGTTTGTTCAACAGCTCGCTCAGCAACAACAACTCAACTTTTTGAACGGCTTCTCCACCGGCCGCAACGCCCTCGGAGGTCTTACTGATCTTCAAGCCACTGTCCAACAACAGGCTATGCAAGTTGCTCAAATGCAGGCTGCCTTGCAAGCCACTCAGTCCCAAGTCCAACAGCATAATGGACCCCCTCGTTTCGGCAATATCGATATGTCACCTCTCTCGGAATCCCTTCAAATCCAACAGCAACTTGAATTGCTTCGCCAACAACAGGAGTCTCTCATGAACCGGTTTGGAGATCTTCAATCTGCTCCGGCGCCTTCAATCCGTCCCCAGTCCGTTCACAGACGTGGTCAGAGTGTTCAAGTCGGCAGCGCTCCCGCTGGAATTGGTGCTGGAGGTGGGTTAGGTGGAATGGGTCGATTCGGATTGGATGCTGCGAGTACGGTTCCGCAATCCAATGTTAGCAACATCTCTCATACAATCGGGAACGGGATTGGATTGTCCAACTCTGCCAACCCTAAAGGGCATGGTCGACGTCACAGCGTTCAAGTCAGCTCTATGGGCGCAGCCAACAATCCTGCAAATCAACAAATCGGCTTCCCCAACGCCAACTTTCAATTCCCCAACGTCACTGGCTCTGGCTTTGGATCGAGCTTTGCAGCCGGCTCCCAATCCAATGACCTCGATTTTGGATTCAGCGGTGGGTTCAGCAACAATGCTGGCGCATCTGGGGGTCTTGGCCACCGTCGAGGTCATAGCAAAGCGAGCAGCATTTCTAACATGGGAGGCTTCAACATGGGTAAGTGCATCACTCTTGTCTGTATCCGTCGATGTCTCAAACCCACGCTTTTCTTTTGTTTATCATTCTAGACCTCGGCGGGCAATCGACCGACCTCAATCAAGCCCAGATGCAACTCCAGCAACTTGCTCAATTCCGTGCTGCTTCCGGTCACACCCGTGTGCCTTCGTTTGGTTTTCAAAACCCGATGAATCTCGGACCCGGCCAGACCAACTTCGGCCAAGGCAATCAACAAATGCGCAAGTCCTTGTTTGCGCCTTACCTTCCACAGGCCTCGATTCCACCCCTCTTAGCGGCTTCCAAGTTGGTAATCGGCGTGTTACGTGTCAACAAGCGAAACCGATCCGATGCCTATGTCGCCACCGATGCTCTTGATTCGGACATCTACATCTGCGGCTCCAAGGATCGTAACCGAGCGCTCGAGGGTGATGTTGTTGCGGTTGAGTTACTCGATGTGGATGAGGTATGGGGTACGAAAAAGGAGAAAGAGGAGAAGAAACGTAAGAAAGAAGAAAATCAAGCCTTCGACCCTCGTATTCAACAAAACACCCGCCGCGAAGACAAGAAGCGGGACGATGTGGAAGTCGAAGGACAAGGTTTGGTTTTGTTCGAGGAAGAGGAAGTCACCGACGAACAACGTCCCAACTTTGCTGGTCACATCGTTGCTGTGGTTGAACGAATGCCCGGACAGCTGTTCAGTGGCACCCTCGGTTTGCTTCGCCCGTCTTCGGCTGCTACTAAGGAGAAACAAGAAGCCGAACGACGTGAACGTGAAGGTGTCGATCTTCGAGGTGGACAACGCGAAGAACAGCGCCCGAAAATTGTTTGGCACAGACCGACGGACAAGCGTGTCCCGCTCATCGCCATTCCCGTTGATCAAGCCCCAGCAGACTTCTTGCAAGATCCTAACAAATATTCTTCGACGCTTTTCATTGCTGGAATCAAACGATGGCCTATTACTTCCCTTCATCCCTTCGGTACGCTCGTAGAAGAGTTGGGTCCCATCGGAGACATTGAAGTGGAGACAAACGCATTGCTCAGAGATTGTAACTTTTCATCGGAAGAGTTTTCGGAGAACGTAGTGAGATGCTTACCACCTGTACCTTGGACGATCCCCGATCGTGAGTACGAGGTCCGACGTGACTTTAGGTCTCAAACCGTTTTTACTATCGACCCCGAAACGGCTAAGGATCTCGATGATGCTTTGCATGTCACGAAGAACGAGGATGGAACGTATGATGTGGGTGTTCACATTGCGGACGTGACTTACTTTGTGAAGCCGAACACGGCCTTGGATCGAGAAGCACGTAAACGGGCCACGACCGTTTACCTCGTTCAACGCGCTGTACCGATGTTACCACCTTCGCTTTCCGAACAACTTTGTTCATTAACACCCGGTCAAGATAAGCTCACCTTCAGTGTCGTCTTCAAACTCACTCCCGAGGCGAAGATCATCGACACTTGGTTCGGCAAGTCTATCATCTGTTCATCTGCCAAGCTCCATTATAGTCAAGCCCAAGCAATGCTGGTTGATGATTCTGCGTCACCGGAGCTTAAGATTGAGAAGGAAGGTACTGCGTCTAGTCAAGTGTACGAGGCCGTACGACTTCTCGGCCACCTCTCGCGTCAACTTCGTAAACGTCGATTCGAGGATGGCTGTCTCAGGATTGACAACATCAAACTTAACTTTAAGCTTGACGAGGATGGACTCCCAGATGATTGTCAGATTGCGGTTTCAGCTGAAGCCAATCAACTTGTTGAAGAGTTCATGCTCTTGGCCAACACAGCGGTGGCGAACAAGATTGCGGCGGGTTTACCTGAGCAAGCGTTGTTGAGACGACACGAGCAACCAATCGATAGACGTATTGAAGGCTTCGTGAAACGAGCCAAGAAGTTAGGATTCGAGGTCGACACTTCAAGTGCCGGTGCGCTAATGAAATCTTTCCAGGCTATCGAGATCGAAGGCAAAGCACCACACTTTGTTATGCAACTTATGGCTACTAAAGCGATGGTTAAGGCTAAGTACTTTTGTGCTGGAGCTCTGGATATTGCTAAATGGCCTCATTATGCTTTAAATATTCCCTTATACACTCACTTCACCTCGTGAGTTATTTCCATCGCTCACTTCTTTTACGATTGGCTTTGACTTGACTGATCTCATTTATTTATTTGTATCTTCAGGCCTATCCGTCGTTTTGCAGACGTGATGGTACACCGTCAATTAGAGGCTGTGCTCCTGAGCGCCTGTGATATCAAATTCAGTATGGACCCTGATACCATCAGCAAGAGCGCCCAACATTGTAACGTGAAACGTGACGCTGCCCGAATGGCCGAGGAGCAATCTCAGCACCTCTTCCTCTGTCTCTTGATTGCTGACCTCACGGCCAAGTACGGCCCGGTGGTACGTGATGCTACGGTGATTGGGGTATGGGATGAGGCCTTTGATGTGGCCGTTCCCGACTTTGCTATCGAGAAGCGAGTGCATGTGGATCAAATGCCGATCGATGTGAGTTTAAAGGAGTCTTTCATTGGTCCTCAGGTTTGATTGAACCTCGATGTGGATTACTGACTGACGTGAATGATACATTTTGTTTATATTTCTTTTAGAACCATGTTCACGATGAACACTCGAACACGCTCAAGTTGTATTGGAAACAAGGCGTGGATGTGGTGTCGTACCTCTCCGAACATTCCACTGATGCTCATCTACACTCTGTCCGACATCATGCCGAGCGTCACGCTAAACTCATGGAAGCATCCTCTCAGTCTGTTCAAGCTGAAAGTGCTCTCTTTGACGATGATGAAGATGATGTGGTACAACATCCACTCAAAGCTGTTGGCGGCAAAGTCAGCGAACGAGAGAAGAAGAGTAGTCAAAGGATGAAGAGTGTAGAGATGATGGGCGCCAAAGGCAAGAGTTCATTGAAATGGGGTAAAGCAGTTGAAAAGATTGAAGCAGCTCCCGGTGTCACTCATTGTGTACAAACCATTAGAGAACTTGAAACTGTTCCGGTCATTGTAACAGCTGATACGTCTAAGAGCCCTCCGGTATTGAAGATATTCGCGGTATGTCTTTTTTTTTATGGTGAAGTTTGAGAAATCGAGAAACTAATAAATCATACACAACACTTTGATTTGGTCTCTTAGGTAAATCCATTTGCGTAAAAGATTACAAGAAATGTTCTCTTTTGTTACAATTCAGAGACTTAAAAAAGCAAATGTCCCGCAAGATATGTTGTTGTTTACCGTTATAGTTGGGGACCGGAGGAAGGTCCCATTGTTTTGTTTTGTTTTCCTGCTGTTTTTACCATAGCCACATTTTTTTTAGTTTTGATTGATTCGACAATAGACAATTGTCCAGCAGAGAGAGAGAGAAAGAGACTTAGGAAACCAAAAAAAGAAACAAATGTATTGATTCAAGAACTTCATAATAAAACAACTCAGTAGCATTCAATAAAGTTTCTTATCTTATCATAAGGAAATGGCAAGAATACACAAGAACCTCCCAGGCTCCCACGCAAGGGCGCGGACCGCCGATTTGCAGAGCTTTCGAAACCATTGGAGTCTTGAGAGGGTAGTCAAGGCAGTCCTGCCACATCGGGTCTCGAAGATGCAATGATTGCGAGGGGAGGCTTCTGATCGAAGGTGGGACAAGTTATCACAGTTCAATGCATAACCCGCGGCCAGATTTTTCAACTCGAGTGCTAGACGTGATCGAAGATTGTGAGACACGGGGCCTCAACCTGGCTCGGCGGTGACAACCTGTCATTAGAAATTCAATTGGTTGAATGACAGGTGTCAGTATCGGGGGACTTTGTTACAAGTCGTCGTTTGTGAGAGAGGTCATTCCGCAGTTAGGGGCATCAATTTGCTCAAAATAGCCTTTGTCTGCGGGCTGCCATCTTCGTTTATCTATTTCTGAACGCGCTTCAACAACAATCGGCAGCCTTCCCCCTCAAACCACATTGTTCGGACTGCTGGAGGCGCGGATCGCCGATCGGAAAATCAATAAACTATTCAGACCGCAGTCAAGGCAGTCCTGCAAGATTGTATCCCGAAGATGCAGTCAATATTGCAGTTCAAGTGCTATATCTAATTCAGCGGTGAGACAATGGAGGAATGTGAGACTCGGGGCCTCAATTTCCTTAAAATCATAGCCCTTGCCTGCGGGCTGTCAGTCTCGATGACGCCTTTCTGAAAAATCAGGACCCTCCCCCGCACAAACTGTATTACTGCAGTTGGACTGCTGGCCCAGCTGCAGCTCTTTGGATAAAAGATAAAAGGGACAGTTGAGTCCTGGAAAATAAACAGGTGTCGCCGCCATATTTTTCCAGTATCATCAGAGCGTTCACTCATTTAGTTCGTCAGCATCAGTTGATCCAGACTCGAATCCTTCACCTTCCTTAAAGACTGCCCGTTTGAGGACGCATTTGTGATCTTTGTTGTGGTAGTTTTTTGCGCTTCTGCTGCGATTATTTTATCCATAACGTGAGCTTAAAAGTTTTGGTGACGAATTGACTCCCAAACGTTTGCTCCGCAAGAAGCGAATGAGGTTACATCAAAAAATGATACTAACCACTCGAACATCACTCATTATTCATTTGTCTTGAACTCCAGGAGCCGTATAAACAGAACCTTGGAAAAATTGTTGACAGAAATACTTCCATTCACCAACCAAAGACTATTACTCGTTACTTTATTTGAGACCAAGGGTACGGCGGATAATTGCCTTTATCTCTTCTGGCTCCAGACTCTGTGTCATTTGATATTGAATGGACCCTCTTACTTACCTCTTCCCCATATATCAGCAGCTTGAGAGCTTCTCATAACTATCAATCGTGATCATGCTTCGATTTGTTATCCTAGCCATGGTTTTTGGGCAAGCCATTGCTCTTTTAGCTCCACATACGTCTCCTATCCTGGCGGTATCAGGGGGTTCTGGTACAACGCATGTGAAGACTGCACCTTTAATAGAAGGAGTCAAGTGGCCTGTCGCACTTGAAAAATATTCTGAAAGACAGAAGTTCGCTACACTACTTGACAACATGCATCTTACAGAAATCAAAGAGAGCCGAGAAGTTAAAGGTGTAGAGAAGACAAGTATGACATATGGAACCAAAGAAATCAACAACCAAAAAGGAACTAGTTCTCACCTAGACAACCTCAAAGCAAGTGAGGACCCTGGAAATGAGAAGATATTAGCTCGAAAGCTTCTAATAAGTAAAAAGGGAGGGAAACGTTTCAGGAAACTGGAAAGAAAACAGTGGAAAACCCCTCATGTCTGAGGGTAACTAATTTCAAAAGAATAATCCCGGTGCTACTGTAGCATATATGACATGTGGAAATATCCAACTTTGTATTAGGATTTGGGAATCAATGATATTGAGCCAAAAACTTGTCATTGCCATCTTGATCTTCAATTGTATCCAAGCCACACTTCAAGGAGAATCCAATCCCATTTCTTCTTCTTTTTCCGTTCAGCTTTTTGTTCTCCATACAGCATGTATTTTATCGATTTCTTGAATAAACCTTTTTTGTGGTTCTATTGCAAATTCAATAAGTACTGTAGTAACCAATGATATTACATGAAAACTCTTTTCAAAAAGCAACAAAATTGAATGAAGGTGAATTTCTAGTTTTTCATTCTTCCAGACAAGTTTCCCATTGTGAAGGAGCGACAGGAAAGCTACAAGGGTGGTTACGCTTCAAGCATAGTTGTGTAGTGTTGTTTGTACCCTTCTGGGGAGGTAACGCACTTTAAAATTTAAAAAAAAAAAAAAAAAAAAAAAGGGTAGTTAAGACGAGATTTTATCCGTACCCGAACTTTGGTCGCTTCACTTGACTGCGCTTAGCTCGGGACTCGGATTCGGCTCACGGGTTTGCGTGAGCACCGGAGCTTAGTTAACGCCCCAAACCCAACGCCCCCTCCAGGGATCACTCATTGACGGTTCACTAGCTCTCAGACGAAAGCTGTGAGGTAATCAAACCGGCGACCGATGGAAGAGACTACATCGATATGTGTTCCATCAAGATCTAGGGCAACCCAGCATCAAGCGGGAGAGTTGCGTTCCTTTATCCGATTACCAGCTTTCCGCCCAGTTGCCTTCCTGGAAAATACCTCCAACACAGCGAGGTAGAGTCAATCTGTTCTAGTATCGAGTCGATTCACCCATTCATCGAATCGAGTCTCATTTATTTGTCAAAAAAAAAAAAAAAATTACGTAGGGATCACTTAGCTAATGAGCGTACTTATCTGGCTTGGTTGAGGACTTCTTTGGGTTTGACTTCCGTAGGAATTGGTAAGTGATCTGTTAGATTATCATCAGTATAGGTATTTTCTAAATCATCAATTCCTTCAAAAATAGCAATTACTCAACTCTTTCGACTTCCCAATCCTATTGATAATGAAAACGAAGCTTTGTTTCCAAAAGTTCCTGATGATATTCAAGTTCTTACAACGAAACAAATTATAGATCAATTAATTTTACAATCTAAAGCACTTGAAAAAATTGGAAGGACAACGACTGTTAGTAAAGATTATCAATCATTGGGAAACGCTATCGGTTTAAGTTTTATCAGTCTTGGGATTATATTCTTAATTATAGGTAAGTAACTAACACCTTTATAACCTTTTTCTTTTCGGCTAAGATCTTGATATAATTGTTTTTTTTTTCTGTAATAAATAAAAAAACAAAAAGGTACCTATCGATATTTTTGGGTACAAAAAGTTTTACAAGATGGACAATTCCCTCATAGTCGTCGATCTATTGGATTATCATCATTTTTAGTTTTTGGTTTATTAACTTCTACTATGGCTTGTATAATCTCATTGCATGAATCCTCATCTTCATCTTAACCTTACATTTCTCTCACTCTTAGCATTCATTTATTGGTTAAACTGTTTTTCTCTCTTATTAGATTCATCTCTTTCTTTTTATATACGAATCATTTTTGTCTCTTTTACCTATCTTTGGGTTTTTTTTTTTTTTTTTTTTTTTTCTTTCTTTTGGGAAATTGATACATTAGTCGTGGAATTGTATGTTTGGTAATCTATTTGTCTGATTGAATATTCATTTTTGGGGTCTTGGTATTTTAGCCAATCAGGTATCCGTTCTTGATCATTGAGCTGTTGATCGTATCTCAAGTCCAAATTAAGCTGGTCCAATACCTAATCGGGTAATCCGACAGCCCCATCCGAGTGAAAAAAAAAAACACCAAAGTATATCCGAGTTTTGTACACTCCCGAACTCAAACCCGGACTCGGATTTATTTTTGTTCATCCAACCCGATTTCACATCTCACTCAATCTTTTTTGACGATTTGAAACCATCAAATAAAATGATGTGAGTCAAGCTACATACTTGATATTATTCTATTTATCTGCTTCTCAGTCAGCCTCTCAAGTCCTAATCATTCTCGTAATTCAATTCATGATAGATATCTATTAGATTACGGAGCAGGGAATGTACGCTCATTAGCAAATTCGATTGAACGATTAGGATTCAAATTTGAATGGGTAAAATCACCTGATGATATTCGACAAGCGACCGTAAGAAACCAGTTGCTGACGTATTTCAATTATTCAAGAATTACTTGCTCATCATCTTCCTTCTTCCTCTTGGATCAAGAAATTGATATTTCCTGGTGTAGGAGCCTTCGGACCCGCTATGGAAGCTTTGAGAGCTAAAGGATTTGATCAACCACTTATTGAGTATATCAAGTCTGGTAAACCTTATATGGGTATTTGTATCGGAATGCAGGTATGAACATTAAACAACATTTCAATCAAAAAAAGGGTGCAATGTTAAACTTTCCTTTTTGTTTTGATCTTTGATGATTTGATAGGAATTTTTCTAATAGATAATTGTTCTGTTTTCTTCAATTCAGGCACTATGCCTGTCTTCAGACGAGAACCCTAATGTACCAGGTCTAGGCATTATACCAGCACACGTTAAAAAGTTTACGTCAACTGATAAAGCAGTACCTCATATAGGATGGAACAGTGCTGTATCTATTACTTCTTCTCAACCGTCATCATCATCATCATCAGCCGTTTACTTCGTTCACTCTTATAGAGTATCATATGAAATCGAATTAAATAATTGGGTAAATACTTTAACACGTTATGATGATGAGGTTTTCGTCAGTAGTATTCGCCATGGAAATATTTTCGCTACACAATTTCATCCAGAGAAATCAGGTCCATTTGGTCTAGAAATTTTAAGAGGATGGCTCTCTGATTCGATTGTTCAAAATGAAAAGCAGCAATTCACCGTGGATCAGAAGCTTATGGATAATTTTATAACTCATCGAACCGGACTCATGAAACGTATCATTGCTTGTCTTGATGTAAGAGCAAATGATAATGGAGATTTAGTAGTAACTAAAGGAGATCAATATGATGTACGAGAAATAAATTCTTCTTCCACAATTATAACAAATAAAGGAGAAGTAAGAAACTTAGGGAAACCGGTTGAACTAGCTAGAAGATACTATGAAGAAGGAGCGGATGAAATTACATTTCTAAATATTACATCATTTAGAGCTTGTCCATTAAATGATCAACCTATGCTTAGCGTATTAGAAAAAGCAGCCGAGACTGTTTTTGTACCATTTTGTGTTGGAGGAGGAATTAGGGATACTATCGAACCTGATGGAACTAATCGAAGTGCATTAGAAGTTGCTACAGCTTACTTTAGGGCAGGAGCGGATAAAGTTAGTATAGGTGGGGATGCAGTTTTAACAGTTGAGAAATTATTGAATGAAGAATTAATTGAAGAGAGTTCCATTCAAGCTATTTCAAGAGTTTATGGTAGTCAAGCTGTTGTCGTTTCTATAGATCCCAAACGAGTTTATATCTCTAAACCTGAAGATGCTCCATCTCAACATTTATCATGTGTTGTTGATCTTGAATCAACTTTCTTTGATCCGAATCATTCCTATCAAGATGATGGACTTGAACCTGATCTTGGACCCAATGGTGAAAGATATTGTTGGTATCAATGTACGATTAAAGGAGGTAGAGAAACAAGACCCATAGATGTAGTACAATTAGCAAAAGGTGTTGAAAGTTTAGGTGCAGGTGAAATTCTTTTGAATTCAATTGATAAAGATGGTTGTAAATCAGGTTTCGATCTTAGATTAATTAAATTAGTTAAATCTAATGTCTCTATACCCGTTATTGCGAGCTCTGGTGCCGGTAAACCTGATGACTTCAAAAAAGTTTTTGATTTTACTAACGTAGAAGCTGGATTAGCTGCTGGTATCTTTCATAGGAATGAAGTTCCATTATCAAATGTTAAGGAGTTTTTACAACAAAGTAAATTTCTTGTTAGACCTACTATTCCTTGTGGATCAAATTAAGAATATCATCTAATTGTTTTTAATGTAATTAAAAAAATCATGGCATATAACTTGTTTCAGCATTTGCTCTTTATCCATCTTGAAAAATACCGCCGTCTATGGTTTGGCTTCACATCAGATCTTTACAAATTTTGAACGGTGATTGAAAGTAACTAGGTCCTGTATCTTTCATCTTCTAAGACTCAGCCTCATCTGGACTGCCAATACATGATCATCAGAGCCCACATAAAGAAAAGAAATGGCCGCTGATCAGATGTTTTTGAGTACATTTTCAATTTATCTGAGTAACTTTTATTATCAAGATCCTATAAACATCAGGTTGAATAATTTGGATTTTTCCGGCCTTGAAGGGTTAATTTTCAACAAGAAAAAAAACGGAACAAGTTTGAGCTACAGTGGAAAGCAGATCTGGCAAGTTTTAGAAATTTATCAGTTCAGACTTCTTGAATCATACCTTGGAGCTTCAAAATGATGGGTTCCAGTAGTTGCAGGACATTTTTATACTGTAGTTGGTAGAGTCAAAGCTGAACCACAGATTGGCCCCATCCCGATTTTTTTTTTTTTTTTCTGGAGGGTTTCTCAGCACGACCAGACCTAACCAAACTTAAAGTTTGGTCTGAATGTAGGTCCTGTGTTCTTAGAGCAGTTGACACTTCACAATACTTCAATATATGCACCCTCAACATCAACAAATTGTTTCTATGTTCAATTTCCAGTCTTTGAACATGTTTTTTTTTTTTTTCTTTCCTTTAAAAAAAAAGAAGTTTATTGTATTTCTGAGGTCAATAACTATCAAACACGCAAAGCTTTTGTCAGCCGTGAGGACTGCTCAGCAGTCTCACAGACTACCAAACAATTACAGTAGTTTGCAAAAATCTTGTCACCGACTCTTCACTGAAATTGGCTGGCCACGCGCGGACCATCAGTGAAGAGCAGGTGACAACATTTATCGAAACTAATGATGTTGGGTAGTACACCCCGGGAGCGTTTCCAGGTCAGGTTCACGTCGGAAAAATATTGCGGGGAGGATTTACGGTGGGTTGACGTACATAGAAATCAGGCACTCCCAGCGCAACCAAGCCTCACGCAGCCGTTACAGAGGCAAATGTGTGTGCCTCTAGCTTACACCGCCAGCAAAGATTACTCGGACAAGGCTGTCCGAGGTGTTCTCGGACAGTGAAGTCCGAGTTGATCTCGGACCGTGGTGTGCTCGGACTACCGCTGACCGAGATAAGAAAATCTCGGTCAACCACGGTCCGAGAACACCTCGGACAGCCTTGTCCGAGTAATTTTTGCTGGCGGTGTTAGAATTAGGTGGGGAGCGCATGGTGATAAATCACAGGGCCCCACCATCTCAGTAAAGGATGTGGGTGTCACCTGCTCTTGACAGTATGTTCAACACTCAGATCACCACCCCTGCACGCCAGTTCCACCAAACCTCAATGTGGAGTACTACCTCACTCCACCTCCAGTCTCACATGGCCCCGCCCTTCTGCTCTACCATCTTCACTGCCAAGATATTTGTATCGGATGGGCCTATCCGATGTTCTATCA